>JAVSBS010026568.1:0-19036 GCA_033124195.1 Coracias cyanogaster | reverse complement strand
ATTCTGTGGCAGTTTCTAAATAGGTTCTGAATAGGGGGAAGTCCCCTCAGTATGTTTGGGCAATAACCGCTGTGAAAAGGGAAAGGTGCTACAAGGTGTTATGGAGCTTGGTGCATCTTCTGTCAAAAAAAACCCTGTCTGAAAGATAAGGAACATGAACAGGCTTAGAAATAAGAACTATCTGCGTAAGTGTTCTCTGTGTCAGTGTTGGATAGGAAAAAAAATAATGGCTTTATATTTTGACAGGGAAAAGTGCAACTACTGGCAAACTGGAAGAGATTGCCAGAAAGGCTTGTGGCATATCCATCATGCTTAAGGACAGGTCAAACAAACTGTGGTCAGGAATAACATAAAACTGTTTCTGCCTTAGGGAAAGCAGAGAAACTGGATGACCTCTGGAGGTCCTTGCGATTTCTAAACTTTTACGATCTTATAGCAATGAAGTTTCTGCTCAGAAATGTATGTATCAGATCAGATTCTTCACTTCTATGTTTGTAACTAGAAAGTGTCATTTGGTAGAAATTGAAAGACCTCAGCCTAGGAAGAGCCCTTAGGACTGTGAGTAGTTCCAAGCTGCTGTCAGGTACATGCTGAAGCTGAGATGATTTGCCCCACGCTAAATTATAGCCCTCATCCCATTGTACACCTCTGCTCTTCGGCACTGTGAGAGTAGAGAGGGCTGCCGGGCTGGCTAGCCCACACCTGCGCAGGGGAATCTAGGGACAAAGCATAGTTCTGTCCCTGGTTTCCTCTGTCACTTCCCACACGGAAGCGGATAAAATGCTTTGCTGAGTCTCAGAGGGTGAATGACCAGGATGCTGTCCTTCAGCATGGTAGGAATTTTCATAGCTGTTTGTCTAAATATCAATGTAACTCCCGTGCCTATGCATTGGTTAACACACCTCACTCCCCTCCGAGCAAAGGGACCTGCCACAGGTCCCCATGGCTGGGGGGGCCCATGCTATTTGAACGCTGAGAAGTTGCAGTCAGAATCTAACCTGCCCTTTTTGTTTGTCTCTTTCTTCCTTGCTTTTTGCAGCAACAGAACCTACTGAGGTAAGGACAGCTAAATCTCCTCTTTTGATCATTTTGGGGTTCAGCAGTATGGGAAGTGAGGTATCTCCACCTGTGCAGGGAAGTCTTCTCAGATCAACAGTGTAAATGAGCAAGCAGTCTCCATCCCTGTTCCATTAGTGTTCCATGATGCCCAGATACATCCCAGGAAGCTTCTGCCTTCTCTGGGCCGACAGAGAAAACTCAACTCACTTTTCCTTAAGACAAGGCAAGGGAAGCATGGTGATCTGTTCTGCTACAGACAAGACCCCCCAGGTGGGCACCAGCCCCACAGCTCCCTAGAAGTAGTACATACACAGCCTGTCACTGCTGTGTTGGAAGGACCTCACTGGTGACTTCATCAACCTTGCACTCCTACTAGCAGGGACATAAAAGTGGAAGCTCTGAAAGCTGCTTCACACTTCAGATTGCATTTCTTGAGTCTCCTATGCTGATTTGCTTTATTATATCTACATTTGCCAAGATATAAAAGAAGAGTATCTACCATACCATGGTGCTTCTTCATAGATGGCACAGTATATAAAAGCTCAAGACTGCACTGGTGAAAGACACTTTCACTGGTAGCCTGAACACCTTTGATCGCCTGTGTATTATTTTCTTAAATATTTCTGTTCTAATATGAAGTGTGAGATAACACCAATGCTTCATTCTTGCAGGTTACTACACAGGAGGATATATATGGTATGTATTATTCCAAGTAAATGTAAGCATTTGACAGGCTATACTGATTATCAGTGACACAGTTACTCCAGAAAACAAGACACACTTAACACAAATCAATCTTAAGGAAGAAATTTGAACCAAATGCACTCACCATAATATTTCATGCAAAGCAGAATCTCTTGGTTTTGGCCAATTGCTTGGCCTGGCTAAAAACCTCAGCTGTTACTTTTGCTAAAAATAGCTCTGCTTAGGTAACATCTCTTCCAGAAAGTGCAGAAGCCACATGCTTGTGCTTTTTATTGATGTCAAGATGTGGTGCATAACGCTTGGAGTTGGCTGACTCTGCTTGTAAGACCTTGGAGTCCTTGGCAAAACCTGCCAGCTGCGCACTTTAGTGGGACAGTACAGGCTTAGGAGAGCCAAAGGTCCAGGCCTGAAAATGCAATAGCTACGGGAGAAGAAAAAGAGAGAGATGGAAAGAGAATGGTTCTTGGGGCTGGACTGATGCCAAAATAACCACAGCTGGGAGGTTCACAGGATTGTGTCACTGAGCAAATATCTACATGGCTGATGACCGTGCTGGTCCCTATATGGGCTCTGTAAGATCTAAGCGAGCTCCTGGAAACTTGTCAGGTTAAAAACCAGGATTTGTGTTTTCCCTGGGAATGAGAAAGTGATGCTCATGTGTTTCTGTGCAGAATCTCCATTGCCTACAGAGACTGACTCTGAGGATGAATTTATTTTCAACAGAATTCTGGAAGTTAACAAAGGTAATGCCACCAAACCTCTGTGTATAATGGGTCTCTGTTGTTTCTTGGGAGTGCTGTGGGAGGTACAATGTCTTACCACAATCTATGCAAATATTTTTTTTCCCATCTTACTCATCATCATGTAAGAGACACCCAGAGACAGGCCTCTGGGACTACTGTGTGGTCTGCTGAAGCCTCATGGCATCTCAAATCTATAGTGTCAAAACTGAAGATGATGCCAGGTGTGGAGGTAACTGTACTATCCAAGCAGCTTCTTCAGCTTTAGCTCTTGATATCATCGTCATTCTTTGGACACAGAAAGAGAACTTGGATATTTGGATGGGGTTTCCTTATAGACACCTCCTGCCTTTGCCCAGCACCCTTCCCAGGCAGATATTTGATGCCGTTAATTCAGCATCACATGATGGATGATGAAATAGTACCAAAGTACAGCATCCCTCTCGCTACTGCAGCTGCTCTCAGTCATTCCCTGTTGCATGAACCCCTTTCAACAGAGCTGGAGCTTCCCACCTCTTCCCTTAACTAAGGGCATGGCAGCAAAGGTAGGGAAGCAGGTAATGTCCATCTAGCCCAAAAGTCCATTTCTTGTGCTAGCCAGGAGCAGATGCTTAGGGAAAAATGGGGAAGGAGGATGAGTAGAGAGTGACAATTCTCCAAGTGTGCTCAGCGAGCATCCAGCAACATACGGCTCAGATGTTTCCACCCTTTATCTCACCACAGGTAGCTCTCAGTTCTTGCAAGAAGGTGACATAGTTCCACAAAGGCTTCGCAGTGCCATCAACTGTCGCCACTGCAACTGGCCTCAGTCCAGTGATGGGATTGTTCGTGTTCCATATATCTTGGATCCTACTTATGGTGGGTGTAAATTTTTTTAAATTGTTTTTATCCAGTAAGCTTCATGTAGAAACCTATTCCTAGTGGCCAAACAAATGGTTGATTAAATCAATTCTGAGGATTTACTTGTGCTATGCAAGCACATATGAATTGTAAATTACAAAGACTTGAATAGGAAAAAGAAAGTTTGCATCCATAATGTTTTCTATCTGGTCTCTTGGAGACGAGAAGGATCATCCCTTTCTTGGTACCTGCCAGAATATGTGCCCTTATAAGGTTCATGCCTATTGTGGTGTGGTCGGCTTTTCATGGCTGTCTCCAAACAATCACCACTGTAATTTAAAACAAATAGTTAAGAAAAAAGGCTCCCACCTGAGTCCATTTGGACAAATAGCTGGATAAAGTGGATCTTGTGCCAGGCTATTAATATCTTAAATGAAATTCATTTATGGGCAAAAAGCAAGAAAGAGCCTAGGCTAATGTTTGTGTTCCTCCTTTACCCTGTTTTTGAGCTTATGTGAAATTTGAATGGCACCTGCCATTGTCTTTGTGTGACTACCCCCAAAATTAACCCTTTCTTTTCCAGAGGAGAGCCATGTAAAGGGGATTCTTGATGCCATGGCAGAATTTGAAGCACTGACTTGTATTAATTTTGTGAAGCGCAAGACAGAGCGTGACTACCTCAACATTAAATCCGCCGATGGGTGAGTTGAAGGAAAAATTAATGAGTTATTTCTACATTGTTTTTCAATTCTTTACTACACTCATGTGTGACGTTAGAAAGGAAACAGGAATGGATTTAGAGAGGAAATTTCGTGTTCTGTCACAGTGCCAAGCTGTCCTCTTTGGATACCTGGCTAGTGCAAGGCCTCAGCAGTCCCAGCAGGGACCCACCAAAGACACTGAAGTGATACAGATCATGGGAAAGCACTATTAAGGTGGAAGAAAAACATAAGCTCATGTTTTCTGTGTGGTATAACCCACGGTAGCGCACAACCTATAACAAATTACAGGTCTTATTTGCAAATTTCAAATTTTGAAACTTCAGTTTATGAAATAAACAGTTCTCTGAACCACACAGTTGGCTGTCAAGGTCAGAAGTAGAGCCTACCAGAGAATTGTTCAACACCCATTAGCTCCAAGATGCTTAATAGCTCTGATACAGTGCTCAGTATTTTGGGGAAAAAAAAAGAAAAGGTTATTTGTAGGGAAGTAAAGTCACTGTGTGCAGAAAATGAGGATACAGGAGCCTCTGTGCTAATAAAGGGCTTCCTGGAAGCTTTAGTGATGATCATACTGTTTGTTTCTATGCCATGGTCAGTTTTGTCCTCCTGACTATCAGAGTGGACTGGAAGGAATCCTTCCACTCCCACACGGCGTGTGTGAAGCAGGGTTCTCTGTATTGTTATTGTCAGACAAGCAAAGGGACAACCCCATAATTCTTCTGTTGGTGTTCAATGCCTCTCTCAGATGCTGGTCCAACTATGGGAAAGTAGGAGGTGGACAGACTGTCTCTGTGATGAAAGGAGGCTGCATGTGGAAAGGAATAATTCAACATGAACTGAACCATGCTCTGGGCTTCTTGCATGAACATTCTCGAAGTGACAGGGATAATTATGTAAAGATAATGTGGGAATACATCAGCCCAGGTAATAACCTTTGAACTCCTTGATGTAGAACGTGGTGTAGATCCATCCCAGTGTTCCCAGTTCTTCCTTCTCCTCTGAGGGAAGTAAATAAGAGGCATACTCTAAGTACAGTATATGTATTACAGCTGACAGACCAGACTTCAAGAAATTTGAAAACTCCAGAAACCTGGGTCTTCCATATGACTATTCCTCAATAATGCACTACGGCCCGTAAGTAGCAGCATGATGTTGCTTTTGTTGGAACTCAAATGTGATGTTAGGATTAGTTTCTATAATAACGCTCTCCTAACTACCAGTTTCTCCATTTCCCCTTCTGGGAAGAACACCGTGAGTCAGTTCAGACAAGCTGATCCCTGAGGTTAATTTGTTATCCCTTAGCTTGCCATTAATGAGCCACTCATAGCTGAGCTTGAGAGCAAAGGAGAGCACCGTGAGATTTGACTCTGTTTGCTGATGGACATCTTAATCAAACCTGTTTGAACAGCACTGTTAGTCACAACAACTCATGTGCAATTCTTGTTCTCCCTCCAAAGCACACCATTAAATCCTGAAAGAAGTAATTGTACTTAAAGAACTTAATTTTTCATGGTGTTTTTTTTTTGCAGATATACATTTACTAATACCACAGGGAAAGCAACTATCGTACCAATTCCTAATGAATCCGTACATATCGGACAGAGGCAGGGACTGAGCAACTTGGATGTGGCCAAAATCAACAAGCTTTACAATTGCAGTAAGTGTCTCAGAGCCATCCTTTCACATCCTCCTAGGGTCCTTCACAGAGATGTTTGGGCTCACTGCAGAGGCAGCACTTTCTCCTCCAAGACTCTCAGGCTAATTCCCCTAAATTCATGGTACTCATTAGGGTTACTCTGGGAAAGAATGCAAAGGGGAAGCTGAGGGCACATTGTGATTAGTGAGGAAGTGCTTTCTGCTCCCAAATTAAACCAAACACCTTCACTATGGGTGTAA
This sequence comes from Coracias cyanogaster, assembly GCA_033124195.1. Classification (NCBI taxonomy): domain Eukaryota; kingdom Metazoa; phylum Chordata; class Aves; order Coraciiformes; family Coraciidae; genus Coracias; species Coracias cyanogaster. Next base: position 13,074 of record JAVSBS010026568.1, on the reverse strand, counting down.
GTGGCTGCTGTGCAACTGGCCTAACTGCACACCATGTTGTACATCTTCACTGCAGTCATCTGGTTTCTTACAGCTCAGGAGACAACTCTAAGCCCCCCAAAGAGCCAGGCACCTCTGTGCCTCGTTTCAGTTTGTAGTAGAGACCTGAGCCAAAGCAAACCACTTGTAGGCTCCTCTGAAGTGGAATAGTTTCATGATGCTTTGCCTAGTTTTCAAATGTTTAAGCTGGCATTCTAAACTTGTATGTATTGTTAACTCTTTAATTTTAACCTCTGCTAGAAGAAATTCTCCCATACGATCAGAGGAATTTATTCGGTCAAAGGGAAAAAGCAGGATGAATAAGGTTTTACTCCTTGCACAGAGGAAAGCCCAAGTCCTTCTTCTAAGCTTAGAATTTAAGCATTGCAGAGACATCGTGGTTGTGCTTGACTCTTCTAACATCACCTGACTTCCCCATCTCAGTGGAAAACAGCATCAGCAATTGCAGTAAATTGAAACCTCTCGCACTCTCACAGAGGTGCAGAAAGAGACCCCTTGCTAAACTACAGAGCTAAGGCTTTTTCCAAGCACTACTTTACTTTCCATTTTGATACAGATACTTAGGCATTATGTGAAAACGAGGGCAACGTGAATTCTTCATTTCAATCAAGAGGTACCAGTACTCTGAAAGGAATGCTGGCAGATCAGAAAGCTGAGACCAGCCCTTTCTGAAGAGGTTGCAATCGTAAAGGAGCAGAAGCTTCGGCACGCCTGGTGCTGAAGCAAGCCTTGTTTCTTTCACAGGTCGCTGCAGCACTATTCTGGATGCACCATCTGGGTCACTGAGATCTGCCAACTACCCGAGAAATTACTCCGATAACACCAACTGTGTCTGGCTCATCCGAACCCGATCCAGAAAGGTAATCAGAGGTTAATAGTGGGCTTGGAACATCCCTGAACTTACTTCTTTCTCTGTTAAGTATTTTGCACTTTGTCTGCATACCAGTTGCCAGATAAGATCTTTTCCATCAGAGAGATTTCATACGAGTCCCTACTTCTTCTCCATGTCCATAAGACAGGTATGGGCAAAGGCAACTGCACAGCTGCGTTTTTGACAAACTTCCCTACACTGGGCTTCAGGTTTTCAAAATCAAGACAAATCAGTCTGAGCATAGGAGCATTCAGTCACAGGCCCATTAGAGCTGAACCCTGCAACTTCAGGGGGTGAGAGGCAAGGCTGGGCAAGCAGCTCTGGTTCAGGCTGGGCTGCAGCTTGGATTCTGTCTGTTCTAAAGGACACTCCACCACATACATGTGTATTGAAGACTGGTTTTCTCTTCCCTTCCAGGTTTCCCTGCACTTTCAAGCCTTTGAGCTGCAGAAAACCAGAGGCTGTCAGAGCGATTATGTTAAAGTTTATGATGGATCCAGCAAGTCTTCTGCAGTTCTAATGGACAAAACCTGTGGATCAAAGATACCCAAAGACATAGTTGCTTCTAGTAATCTTATGCTTGTAGAGTTTGTCACAGACAGTGCTGAAACAGCTTCTGGTTTCCAAGCCACCTTTACTACTGGTAGGTCTGAGAACAAGGAGAGTGGCAAAGAAAAACAATCTGTGTCAAATCAATATATTTCTCCTCTGAAAAAGATGTAGTTTTTAAAGACACAGTTCAGAGGTGAGACAGATCTATGGTGAACGAGGTCACTCAGCCCCATGGCAGTATTTCCACGGTCAGGATCCCTGGAATGTAACCACCTAAAATGCATTCTCTTCAGTCCCGTTTAATTAAGAACCAAGGCCATAACTATACAATGAAGTTACTACAGGCTTCCAAGTTGGTATGTATGAGCCGGACTGAGGAAATGCCCGTGTGCATTTCTGTAGCTACAGCAACTGTACAGCAGTGCAGCTTGCCTTCGTCAGTATGAAAGCTCAGCTATGTCATATGACCTTGTGTTTGCCGTGGGATAAGAACAAACACACACAGAGTTCGCATAAATCCACCAAAATGCAGTAACTGCATTGCATACCCAAATCAACCCAGCAGTTTTGCATTCTGTCTAGGTTGTAGCTACAATGGACCGGAATAGTTACTAAAGGAAAGAAGAATAAGAAGCCTCTCCCTGCCACTTTGTTTTGTAGTTGTTGACACATCAATCCTAGTTGCCAGATAAAATGTGATTTAACATTTACATATTTTAAAGACACTACAGTTTGTTCAGGGAGCTCTGAAAGCTAAATATTCTCTCATTTCTCTTACAGTGAGGATCCAGAGAAGACCTAACATCCACAACTGACTTCATGAAGAAGAACCAGTTCTGTGAATATTGAAATTATGTGTTTCCTGCTTTGCTCCTATCCTGGCTTGGATCAGTATGAAATTTAATTCCATTAAGAATCAAAGTTTTCATCTTCCTCAGAGTTTATTCCCTAAGCCACATAAATGTATAAATTCTATACATCCAGGGTGTTCCTCTTTGTCTGCAAAGTTAAGTTATTACCTCTTCCTATTTAATAATTGAATAAAAAGCTTCATTAAAAAAAAGTTTACATGTTTACATTTCTATTTTCGACTGGTTCTTCCCATCCATGCACACGACCAGGTTGGTCTCACTTCTTAGACCCCTTCGTTCAGCCACAGAGGTATCTCTTGAGTGTACTACTGGCATTATCATATGTTTAGTTAGTTGGCTGAAGAGACCACCTCCAAACTTTACAAATTCATGTTACAATCTTCACAGACTTGAGCATGAAAAGGTCTTAGATACAACCTCTAGAGAAAAATATTTGGCAGTTGTGATTCCTGAGCTCCTACAAAATGAAATGGGAGAAATAATACTGCAAGGCCAGCGTCTACTGATGAGTCTGTAAGGACCAACATCTTAGCTGTTTTTTTTGGAGAGAAATGAAGGTTTTCCAGAAGGTGGTGAAAAGGCAGTTTCAGGTGACTTAGCTTCTTGTGCTCAAAGGAAGGCTAGTGATTTCAGTAGATGAGCTTTGTGAAAAGAGCTCTGAAGTACTGTTGGCAATGAGTGAGAATTTAATATAAAGCTGTGATCATACACATATTGCTAAAATAATTAAGGTTTTTTTTTTAAGGAAAATTCATCTGTGTTAAGGAAAACCAAAGCTAGTGGATGTTAAGAGCCTGAGGTTTCCCCTTGTAATTCCTCCAGAAGAGGAGCCACTTGCCAGCCATGAGGCAGCCAGCAGAGTCCATGCCTGCCTGGGGTTGGTCTGATCCCTGTTTCACAGGGCAGAGGTAAAGCTGGTCACAAAGACAGAGCCAAGGTTCAACCTGAGCATCTGACCACTTGTTTGCCCCAGGGCAACTCTCCACAGATCTGAGCAGCTCAGGATGTTGTGAGCAGCCCAGGACAGTCACGGATTCCACCTGGCCTGGGTTCCCAGCCATCAGCTGGAACGTACAGGGACAGCAGAACCAGGCAGCTTCTCTGTCTGTGTCTGGAAACACTTTCTAGTCTGAGGAGTTTCACATTCACTTGCCGTGACCATAAATGTTCTCCACCCCAATTTCAATCTAAGGGTAGAAGCCACCCCATTCAGAGGGATCATATCTTCACCTATTGCTCTATAGCACAACATAACCTTTCTCTCATGTAGGTGGGGGTTTCTCTCCAGCTCTAGGGACATGAATGAGGCTACAGACTGCTGCAGGACTACTGGTGAGGTCTCAGACGTGGCTTCATGAGGCTACTATTGAGAGGGTCCGGTTGTGGTTCCAAACACTCATTGGCTCACACACACAGATGGCCATGGCTGCATCCTTTTCCTCACCCTAGATTATCTCCAGAATAAACATCACATAATGCAGCAGCATCACTTTGAGAGACACCATGTTGCCAGAGAACATGCCTGCTGGGCAAGGGAGCACTTCAGCAGGGACAGGAGCAACCTAAACCACAGCTGGGATTGTCCCAGACCCATGTCCAGGCACTTCCACGTGGAAACCTTCACATATACAAAGCCTCCTGGGGATAGGGCAGAAAGTCTCTTTTAGCTCACCAGCTCTTCCCCCAAACTACATCCATAGCAATCCAGCCAGGCCAGTCCTTGTGGAGAGATTCTTAACAGAAATACAAAGATTGGCAGGAATGCTGCAGGGATGGAAATATGCACGTGTGAGGAGGCACTGGAAGAAGCAGTCGAACAAGGGTTACCAGAACAGCCTGTATTGATAAGAAGGGACATCATTCCCACGACACTGCTCCCATGACACTGTGCCCAGGAGGATCATGGAGGAATGTGCTGTTTATGGCATGACCAGGGGGTCTGCACCCCATTTGGGCAACAGCACAGATGATTTGTCAGCGGAAGATCCTGCACTCACGTGCCAGCAAGCTTGTAGCTACTAAACATGCCATTCCTTTTTCCTGTTACCCCAGCAGGAAAACAGGCACATCCTTCCAGCAGCGACAAGCAGGTTGTGTGAACACAAGAGGCTCTTCCATGGGTAGGCAAAAGACTGTAATTTATGTCTTCTTTAGGCAACTGGTTTCTGTGGAAATTGTGACCTTGTTGCAAGCCAATCTCTCTTAACCAGCTGCCACCTGGGTTAAGACACAGTGCTTGAAGGGGAAGATTGAAATACAGCTTTGTGGAAATGTAGTGTACTGCTCAATGCCTCAGCACCAGTATGCAGGCTATTCTATAAAAAGAAAAACGTTCTGTATTATAGATCAAAGGCTAACCTTTCAATAAACCTTTTAATCCTAACTGAACTAGAAAAGAACAAACACTATTCTCAATCTCTCTAACTGCCCAAGGGATAAAGAAGTTCTGTAAACAGCTCTGGTATGGAACGCTAAATAAAAGGAGAACTGGAACAACCTGGATTTCACAGCAAAAATGAAAATCAGTTCTACATACATAATTATGTTTTCATTCAAGGTTATACTGCACTTTCTCTGTAATCTTCCCCTTGAATTTTGCTCACTGGCACATACTGATGCATGCACTGGCAACACCTCTGAAAGAACTCCAGCTTGGTCATCAAGAGGAAGTTCTGCTACTAACTCACAGGTTTCCTGTGTTGAGAAGGAAAATTCCTCTAGAGGTATCTTTCACATTCTTATGTGGAGGATGACTTTTTTTTTCTGTATAGAAAGGTAGTAACTTCTAGTCTGCCTTTTCCACTACTTTTTATGGTTGGACTGGATGATCCTAAAGGTCTTTTCCAACTTAAATGATTCTATGAATGCTCAAAATTTAAAAAAACCCCACATATATGGGAACGAGCACAACCTTTCTCCAATTCCAGTCATTTGTAGCAACTGTTCTTCTCGTTTGTAGCAACTGTTCTTCAAAGCAATTGGTGTCATCCTCTACCAGGAGAGCCCAGGAAAACAACTACAGCTCAAAGCACGTTCAGAAGTTCATTAAGCTATAATAGTCTATATCTTTAATGAGTGCATGTCCTTTTAAATGAGGTGATGGATATGATTGAGAGACCTAACAATGGAAAGAAAAATTATTTGGCAAATTGAACAATAAAGTCACTCTCTATCTTTAATGAGCACCTGTCCTTTTAAATGAAGACATGGACAGAACAGTGAGACCTGACAATGGAAAGAAAACATTAATGCTCACTGAATTTGTTTAACATCTCTTTCAGGAAAACGGTAAGAACCATCAGAAGGAATTATCTTTTCTTGTGGTTTTAACGATCATGTTTTCTTTGTTTATCCTTAAAGAAATCCCCGACACTTTGTTCCTTTATTCTCAGTTCAGCTTTGCTAAGGGGGGTGGTTGGTGAGGAAGCCTCCCTGTGTGCTTGGCCTCGGGCACACCTGGCCCGGGCTGCCTGCCCCAGGGCCGGGCCCTGCCGCCATTACTCTTGACCTCAGCCCCCCCAACACCCACCACCATTACCCTTGAGCTCAGCACCCCCACACCTGCTGCCATAAACCTTGACCCACCCCCCTGCTTGCCACCATTAGCCTTGACCTGCTCCCCAGGCCTGTCACCATCAGCCTTGACCCTCTCCCCAGGCCTGTCACCATTAACCTTGACCTCTGCTCCCCAGTGCCACCTTAGCAGGTGGGGTGAGCAGTGGAGCAGGTCGGGAGGCGCCTGTGCAAGCCTAAGGAGACAAAGTTTTAAGGTAAAATGATGGAGTTTAAAAAAGAAAAATAATTATTTTAGTGAGAATTTCAGCCTAAGAGCCAGATGCTTGGGTAGAGCTCGGTTTAGCCTCACACAGCAGGATTGCCTGAGCATGTACTGCGGGTTTTTGGGTGAGGCGGTCCTGTTTCACAACAGTGCCCTGCTCTTGAGAGACTGCTTCTAGTTCTTAGCAAACTTTTATTTCCATTTACAGGATGCACGCTTTATAATGCAGATGTGGATCACTCTGATGACTGCTACCTGAGCCTGCAGCCTTGGTCATTTCCCCGCTCCACGTATGTCAGTTTACATGTGAGTGACATCAGAGCTTTTCTCTTCAGAGAAGGAGAAACAGCAGCATCAAGTGAGAACTTTTAAAGCCACTTTGGAAATCCTAGCTGGAAATTGTCTATCCAGGTTAGTGCCGTACAAACAATGCTCCTCCTGTCCTGCAGGAAACACCCAGCTCTGCTGGAATATTCTTTTGTGGTTTTCCAGATGTCTTGTTCAAGGATACACACTAACTTACACCAAGATACTAAAATACTAATATAACAATAATAATATACACTAAGATAATACAAACAAGTGTAGCTACGCAGGTGTTTTAACTCTAGTCTTTCACACTGAACCACCAAATGTGTTTACTTGAGGCTAGATCATGTAAGATGATGCTGAAGCCCCATTTTTCCTGTAGCTGTTTTGTGGTTTGGGTTGGTTTTTTTTAATTAAGCATTACTTATGCATTCCTTAAGGTTCTGATTCAGCATCTACACAGGAATAGAAAGTTTTATGCTGTTTCAGCTGCCAGAGCTGGTTGTGAAGGCAGCAGAGTGGAGCCCTGTGGTGCTGAAAAGCAGGGATGGGTGTCAGAAGCAGCAAGGGACTGGCAGGCAGCAGTCATCATCAGGCTGGCTGGATCAAGGCCTCATCTGCCAGGGTCCAGACCCGTGGTACCTGGATGAGCAGGACAGACCCAGAGATCATGGTCAAGCTCAACCAAGAGCCTATGGCTTCAGGCAAGGTCATGGTGATGAGGGAGGTCCATAATCAAGGCAGGAATGCAAGTCAGCAAACCAGGATTATGGATGGGAGTTGTAAGCAGGATCAGATGCAGCCCAGTGATCACCAGACAAGTTCACAGTGACAGGGTAGGTGCAAGGTCAAGCCAGGAGATCAGTCCACAGGTCAGGATAAACAGGGTTCATGGCCAACTAGAGGCACAGTTGTGACAGCTCTGGGGACAGATAGTCCTGCCATGAGCCTTAACCAGAGACTGAAGGTGTTGGTATGAGTTTAAATGAGGCTTCTGGACCCCCGAGCAGAAGGTTTGGAAGGAAATCTCCAATCAGGCTGATTAGGACAAATGAGTGCACTGAGGGACCTGTGAGCAAGAAATGAAAGTTGTTGGGGATGCTGCCGTTCCTGAGGTAGCAGAGTGGTTTAGGACAGGCTTAGGATGGTTCTGCACCTGGGTCCCAAGGTAACCAGACAGATTAATGAACCTGGAGCTGCTAAACCGTCCGTAAAATAAAAGCTCTTAAAACTTACGGGAGTGCTTAGGTGGCTGTTTGATTCATTACAGTGCTTTCCATTTCTCACAAACTTCGGACTGAATTACAGGCCAGAGCCGTGAGGTTTTGTCTGAGGCAGTAACTATACGATAGGATTTATTTTTTATGACAGCTGAGTGCTCCACATGCATTGAGAGTTAACACGTGAACATTAACAGGCTGTGCCTGTTTCTTCCATTATTTTTTTGCACCATATCCTGCTGGCATTTTGTGCACCTATCAATCCGACTTGTTTTGACTTGTGTGTTAAGCCACTTGATGAAAGAAGCTTTTGCTTTTTTTTCCAGTCCTTTGCCTTGATGTATTTGCATGATTTCTACTCCTATTATATGGTCATCTTTTCTGATGCTTTTTATCTGTAGCTATTCCCTTTTACATCATCGTGTTGTGAGAAGGTAACGATTGAATCCCGTCACACCTGCTTGTGCACAGTGTGTTTAAATTGACAGAAATACAGTTGGAGAGAACGTGAACACAGGGAGATGTGTGTTTATGGCTATTTTCTGTTGACTTTTAAGCTTCCATTTGCAATATATTTAATTGTTCTTGTATGAGGCAATCTTGGAGAAGTGTCTCTACTGGGTTTAGCCAAAAGGAGTTAGGAATCTTATGCATTTTAGGAAGATGCATCATCTTATTATGGAAATCGAGAAATAATTTTCTAGCAGAAAACAGTGCAGAACTGGCTCAAAGCCCTCAGTTTCTAAATCTCAGTGGTTCTTCATTGTCTTATGCTTTGCCTTTGTTGACTTGTATAGGCCTACCTGTCAGATGTACATATGAATGTTGCTAATGAGATTTCCTAACATATTTAAATGTAATTTATCACATCTTAAATTGCTACTTAGAGTAAAATGGGATGAGGATGAAGGCCTGGGGAGCAGGATGGTTAAACTGGGGGCAGCTGATGGACTTGGCTTGTGGAAACCCATATTCCACACTGCATTTTGGCTGCAAACTCAGAATTATATTGTATGAGAGGAATAAAGGAAGCTGTTTACATGAACATGGAAAGCTGTATGAGACCCCAAGCCTTGAAGCATGGAAGGTAGATCAGGTTAGGCTTGAGATACGTTGTTAGAATGTGAAAATTACTCACTCACAGGAAGTGCAGTGCAGAATGCCTCAAAGTGAGGAAGAATGGATGCTACGGTTACATTTAAACTTCCAAATGTAATCTTTTTAAGCTCTTGGAACTAAAATAGCTGTTGGTAGGAATGCAGATGTGCAAGACAGCTTAAAATACTCATTTCTGAACAGAACCTAGTCTTATTTTTCACTGACAGTAAAATCATCTATGTATTTTAAAAGCAAAATAAGTAGCACATTATATTTGATCTGTTTTTAATCCTGCCTCTTTTCACAGCAGTTGACAAGATATTTTGACAGATGTAACACTAAGTGTGTTTGGTACAGCAAGATTCAGGCTCCCCTTTGACTTGATTCCAGAAGAAGACATTATTATTATTATATTTAGCTAAAATATGTGCAATTTTTAACACAAAGCTGGAGTTGTGTTTTTTACCTAAGCAATGCACAGATCTCAGCTGACGGGCAGCTCTCCAGTTCAAAGTGTTCCAGAGGCTGCAACTTCTAGTAACATTAAAAACCAGTCCTTCCTTGCAGGATAGACAGTTCTTCTCTCCCCAGAGCAGTGTTCAGGACAGGGCTGTCCCAGTATGGCAGTTACTAATGGGTCCTGTTGTGTCAAATGAGGTAGACCTACAAGGTACTGCAATTTTAGAATCCGCATGTTTCCATTGAAATCAGTTGTACAATGGAACATTGATACTCGATTCCATGAAACTTTTTGTTACTCTTGATGATCTATTCGGTAATCACAAAATGATAGGCTCTTTCTGATGGATAGTTTATTCAGTACAATATTTTCTTTCTTCTGTTCATAAAATGCTCAGAAAATTCTCACATAACTTATTGCCCAGGTTTGTAAATTTATTTGGAAAATGTTTTCCCTGCGTGAATGTTTCAAGAACAATTTGTTGTGGATATTCATGATGCAAATTACAGCATTAATTCAGTGCCTAAGTGGTGCGGTGCCTGAGTAATAGGGTTCCTGCATTGTAATTGTGACTTGTGCAGCTTACCCACACATTTCCCATTTAGAATACAAAGTGTGAATAATCCCATCCAAACATATATTTTGGGGCTGTTTAAGCTTTCACATTTAAATTTATTTTTGCAAGTTAAAGTAAGGCTTGTTTTGTTTTGTTTTGGTTTTAATTCTAATGAATATTAGTGGGGTTTTTTCTATTGTTTACTCAACTCTAGTAATTGCATTTTGCTGACCTAGATTTTCCCTGAGGTTTCAGCAGTTTCAGTTGAGTTACAGCCTTCTCCCTTCACTTAATCTTGCAGACTATTTTGAAAAGTTCCTGTGGGCTGGGAAGGATTTGTCACATACACTGCAGATATCTTCATTCCAGTGAAATCTGTCTATCCAGGGAAGCCCTTTGGGATGCTTTGATGAAAGGTACCCCAAGATGTAAGGTTTTTCCATATACTTTCTGAAGATGACAGTCAGCCTCGCTTTAACTTAGGAATGTATTGCTCGAAATTAGGCACTTGTGTATGTGTGTATTTATGTGGTTGAATAGAAGCAATTTTTTAAAGCTCTGGATTGTCTTCTGGTTCCTTTAAGGTCTTTGACATACACACTTAATATTTACTGAAATAAATGCAAACTCAGGTTGTGATATTTAGGTGTTTAGTCCTAGCATGGCTGCGTACCGGTCTGGACATTCTACATTTCCTTCATTACAAGGTGCCGTGAGGCTCAAGTTCATCAAGTGCTTTGAGATAATCAAGACCAAGGCAGTGACACAAGTGCCAAGCAGAGTGTGTAAATACTGACCATGGGCAGAAGCTGTATTATCTACAATAACACATTTTCACAGGTTTTTAATAAGCTTCAGTTAAATCTACAGATTGCGGTGTTCCTCAGGGAACATCTCTGTATCTATGCTCAATAGATTTATCCATGGTCTGGATCAATGAATTGAATTGAATGTAAGTTTGCTGATGACACCAAACTGGGAGGTGCTGTTGACTCTCTTGAGGGATAAGAGGGATCTGGATTGATAAGCATTGGTCAATGATTCATGGGATTAAATTTAACACATCAAAATGCTGGATTCTGCACCTAGGACACAGTAACGCCAGGCACAAGGATAAACTGGGAGAGGAGTGGCTGGAGAGCAGCCCTGCAGAAAGAGACCTGGGGTGCTGGTAAAGGAATTGTAAAGTTATATGTAAACCCATAGAAAACCAGAACAAGGTGGAGAACCCTTCTGCTGACACACACAGAGGCCGCTGGACCTGATCAGTTGGTAAATGCAGGAATGTAAGATATTGTAATGGGAGCTTAAATCCTCCAGGCCCTGGGATTACAGGGATCTGTCCAGTTTGTTTGTCAGAGAAATTAGAATGGAATGGAAAAGAATAATCCCATTTTCTCCCATTTTCTGCCCTACCGCTCTGCCCCATATGTCATTCTAGCTCTATCCTTGTCTGTCCTTCTGTCTTCACATGTTCACATCCTAACTCTTTCTAGCCAACCACCCTCACTGTGCAGACAGTCTAAATTTGCAGATAGTCCCCTACAGCAGGAACAGTCAGATTGAGACGGGCTCTCTTTGCACCAAATAGTAAGTTTTCTATTCCAGGAAACATTTTCCTTCCCTAACCTGGATTCTTCTTTTATTCATTATTATATAACATGCTTTCTATAAAATACCCAGGTAGGATATAAGAACATGGGGACACAGATGACCAGCATTGAGCTGCGCGCCGGCATGTTCCGTGTTGAGAGACAATCACACCTTAAAGAGCAGAATTTCAAGCAGATTTATTTTTTGATCAGGCTTACAACATTTCATAGCAGGCTAATATTTCACAGTACTAGAAATCAACTCACAGGAAAGAGTCTGAAAAAGGCAGCTGTGACAGAATTGCCAAGGACAGACCCAATTTACCTTCGGCTTGTTTGAAGCTTGCCTTTGGCGGTTTTGGGTCCAGGTGAGGGTGATATAAACAGAAGAGCCGTCGTGGCGGAGCCTGAGCCACTGACCGCGGTGTGCTGGTGGATGCGGAGGTTTCAGGGAGCCTGGCTGGGCAGAGGGGCCCCAGGATGGCGGGGCCCTCCCGGCTGAAGCCCAGCAGATGGCAGCGGTGCTCCGCAGAGCCTGCCTGTGGGCCGCAGGGACACCCCCGGGCAGCGCTCAGCCCAGCACAGGGCCTTTTTTTTATTTCTTCTTCTTCTTTTTTTTTTTTTTTTCAATTTAAAGAAGCATCGTTTAGTACATGACAAGTAGCAGAAGGATGGTTTTGAGCCTTGTGGAATCCCTCTGGGCTCCCCACGCAGACATCTGCAAACCCTCTGTTTCAAGTATTACGGACAGGTTTGTTGTTTTGTTTTTTTTTTCCTATAATACTTTGCATCATCCTTCAGGCTTGCAGTGGGAATTTGGCATTCCTGGCGTGGAGCGGCACAGCACACTGATACTTCTGTAATAGTCAGTTCCGCTGGAGCAAAATTTAAGTGCCTGTTAAAAAAAATCCTTCAGGTGGCAAATTGCCTAGTTCTAAAGACAGTGCATCAGAAACAACATAAATAGATGGGTCCAAATACCTGCAAAGATATCCCAGCCAGTCTACCTGAATTTGAAATATTGTTTCCTTTCCTCTTACTAGCTCTGTTGACCTAAGCTGATTTCTTGAGCGTGTCACGTTGCATAGGCTCTTTCTTCTTGGCTCTAATGCCTTTATCTCCTTTTTCTCCTTTTCTCACTGATGCTAATCTATCCTGTAATTTGTATTACCCGTCTTTACATCTTCATCACCCATTTTCAGTTGCTAACATTCAGTTTTACTAAGATAGAAACAATCCAGAACACTAATGTTCAAACGGAACCTTATGCAGGTAAACTTGTCTTTATAAGGTCTCTTTGGTGGTAGTCTCTCTACACATGAGGACGACTTTACTACCCAATTATGTTTGTGCTGCACTTAAATGTTTTGGCTGTTTGTCCTCTATTTCCAAGGAAGAGGGACAGGATGCCACCCAGAGGGACCTGAATAGGCTGGAGACATGGGCCCAGCTGAACCTTATGAGGTTCAACAAGGCCAAGTGCAGGGTCCTGCACATGGGCCGGGGCAACCAGCATTATCAGTATAGGCTGGGAGAGGACATACTGGAGAGCCAGCCCTGTGGAGAGGGACTTGGGAGTGCTGGTGGATGAAAAACTGGGTATGAGCCACCAGTGTGCAAAGGCAGACCAGAAGGCCAATCACAAGGCACCCTGGGCTGCATCAAGAGAACTGTGGCCAGCAGATCAAGAGAGGTGATTCTGCCCCTCTACTCTGCCCTGGTGAGAC
>JAVSBS010026565.1:0-49099 GCA_033124195.1 Coracias cyanogaster | reverse complement strand
CCCGCGTCTCGCCGCGGTGGCCGCCGGGAGCTGTAGGCGCCCGGGAACGGCGTGGGCACGGCTGGCGCCGCGTGCTGCCTCGCGCAGGCGGGCGGCTGAGGCGGCAGCATGAAGAGGCGAGCCGGGGAGCGGGAGCGAGAGCTGAAGGTACCTTCTCCCTGCCTCCTGCTCCCCTCAGCCCCGAGGAGCGTGTCCGCGCCCAGCCCGCCTTCCCCCGGCTGCTGCGCGGCGTGCGGGGCTGCCGCGAGCACAGCGAGCCCGCCTGCGCTCCGGCAGCTCCGGCGGGAGCCCCGGTGAGGGGACTCCGGGGCCGCCGTGAAGTTCATAGCGAAAGGGAAGCGGCCCAAACCCCGAGCCCCCGGCCGCGGTGCCCGAGCCGGGGGCCGCCGGCATGAGGCACCGAGCGCTGCCTGCCCCCGAGCCGCGGCGGCGGCTTCGAAGGGCTGAGGGCAGCACCGGCGCAGGCCCGCGGCCCGTCCTTCGCGGCTGCACCGCCGCCCTGGGCGTGGGGTAAATCCCCGGTGCCTGAGCGGATGGGGCCCGGAGGAGGGTCGGTGCCCCAGGGCTGAGGTGTGCGCGGGCCGGGGCCGGGCTGGCTTAGCACGGCTGTTGGGAATCTCACACTGCCCTTTTCCGTTCAAGAAGGGAACCTCGTACTGCTTCAACAGTAGCTGCTAATAAAGATTTTGACTATCTAGGCAACATACTTCACGCTATAAGGTAGTTCTATAGAGCTACATGACAAAAACTATACCAGTATATATGTTTTTGTTAGAACGTTCCTGGTGAGGTGATGCATTATGTAACTGCGCCTTTATTTTCCAATATAAAGGCGCTCTGACTATAAACAAACCTTTTTAAAGAGTACCTTAGCTTGATAATGTGTTTAGATGCAATAGTGTTACATGCTTACATTGAAGGTGTAACTACACCAAACAACTTTGTTGAATGTTTTGCTATTTCAAGTTCCTTGTGTTTACCATGTGGTACAATATTTGACTGCACCTGCTGTTTGTTGTACTTTGCTGATTTTGTTTATAAAATAGTAGGGGGAAGTAGAAAGTTACTAGTGGGTCGGTTTCCCACAGTTTGCAAGCATAATGCTGATTTTAGGGGTATCAATGGAAGGAAGACTAATTCCACTATACATTTAGAATTAAGTTTTTAAAAATGGGATTCTGGTCTACCTGTCTTTGCATACAGAACGTACTGGTTTTGGTACTGCTGTTAACTTACTATTTAAAAGCTATTTCCCTATAGAGGTAGAGAAAAGGTCTGACCTAAATTTGCAACTGAGTATTTTAATATGAAAAATAACTTTAAAGCCTGTTCACAGTACTGAGATTCTTAACAATTTGTTAAGGGTAGCCTGGTCATTATTTAATTTCCTTTCTGCTACTTCTCATGGCCGAAGGATGGTAATTTCAGTGTTTTGTTTGTGTTTTGCTGCTTCTGTGTATGTGAAAAGATATGCAGGTGGAAGCCATTCCATCCAATCAAAGGTAATTGCATGGCAGAAAAAAAAAACCCTGACCTTTTTTTAACCTGTGAATTTCTGCTGTCCCTCCAAGGGCTTTTGTCTTTGGGATATGTCTCAAACACATTTGGGAATCGTTTGCATTAGGAGAGTAACTGCCATTGATTAGGTAATCTTCCAAACCTGTGTAAGGGAGTGAGAGGATGGAACTGTGGACTGCACCGGTTAAGGTTGTAGGAGGCACTGAGAGAGATATCAGAGGAGTAAGGTATAAGAAAAACTCAAGGAAGCTAGAGTGAAAGAATACTGGTTTTGACACATCTAGGTGTTATAGGTGCACAAACAGAGAAGGATGAACATTAAGAAGAAATTCTCGTAGAGATTTTCAAGGTGTGAATACTTACAGGATGCCTCAGGGGGTGTGTGGTAAGGTGGGTACTACTTGAGAGAACCTTTGAGTATATTGAAAGTGAAACAAAAGGAGAAGGCTGCAATGGCAAGAGGAGGAGTTATACAAGAAGAAATGTATGCTTTCTTTTCGTGGGAGTATTGTCATATCGGTATTATTTTAAAGAACTTAATTAGAAATGTATTTTTTGGGCTCCTGGCACTCTGCCAGTTCAGCCTTCAGTCCATAGGTTTGACCACTGTTGGTTTTTGTTGCTTGCCTAAGAAATGCTGAAGGCAAAGGAAGCATGTAGTGATTGTAGTAGTTCTGCCAAGACTTCCATTTAGGTCCTGATCAAAATATTTCATAGCAAACCAAGTATTAGTGAGGTTAACCCAGCCTCTTCTGGAGAGTAAGATTTATGAGGCCTGCTAATGAGAGGGAAGTGGTTGGATAGAGAAGCTGGTTTGAATTATGTATCTCCTGGCAGTGTCTCTGTTCTGGAGAATTAAATGTGGAATAAAATCTCTTGTTTTGCTATAATTGTGTACAGTTAAATGCTGTCTATCAGAAGCTTGGTGACTGGCTTTTGCTTTGTAATTATGTAGTGTGTTTCTTATATATGATAAACTATTCTCTCTCTCTCTCTCTGATTTTCATGTGTATAGCAAGTTTTGATTTATGCTGTTATAAAAGAACATTTCTGTTCCAAGTACATGTGGTGGAAACTCTAAAGAGTGCAGTGTTGTCATACAGCAATTTCCACTTTGCAGATCACTCAGTCGGAGTAAGATAGAGCGTGTAGCAGAAATGAAATTGTTTATGCTAGTGATCAGTGTTGCAAGCCCAAGAGGATGAGGATGCAGATTCATTCTTGGGGAGAGGGTCTGAAAAAAATTGGGAAACAAAAGCTGGAAGTTAATTACTCAACTGCCTTAAACACCATGTTGGGGATGCTGATGTCCTGTGGAATATTGCTGAGTCTTAACTGGACAGCAAAATGTGATTATTCTAAAGTTTCTAAAGACATCTTTAGAGATGTTGCGTGCCAGCAGCTTCTCTGGTCTTTGCCATCGCAAATGGTACTTCTGAGCATAACACCAGAGCTGTTAGAGTTGATGTTGCTCATCAGCTGGAAAGGCATGTTAGTGAAACAGTCCATTGCGAGCGTTTCACTTGTTTATGTTTGTTTTAACTTAGAATTAAGTTTTAATGAGTACAGTTTATAGCTGTTTGCATCTTTTTTCTTTACACTGTTGGTCAGTTTTGGTCAGCTTGCAGCTCTTTTGCTTTTGGAATGTTTATTGTCTTGATTAACATTCACAGGTTAGTTTAAAAAGTTAATTTTTAACGTAAGACCATTCTCAAGACTTACTTAGTCAAAGTTTATTGTGGTTTTTTTGAGTATGTTTCAATGCTCCAGATGCCCAGTTCTAGTAACTACCTTTACATGCCTCCTCTTGCTGCGCTTTGCGTATTAAGACCCTGTGTCATTACCATGTGAAAGATAAGGTGCTCAGCTAGTCTGGAGTATTATTTCCTTTTACTTTAAAAGGATTACATTGACGGGTCTTTGGAATAGACTGATAAGCCCAGTTCACAACTACCTTATGTATCTGTTTATGCTAATTCACATTACTGTGAAACCAGAACTGAGTACAGAGAATGTATTCCACAGACATTACTGTTATGTTTGTAGAGATCCCAGCACAGCTGGGACCCCAATCCATAAAGTTATTGCTATACAAATAATAAATGCATCAGTATGCACATATCTGAATATTCACAAGGGCTTTTACAAATGTATTCATGCGCAATTTCACATTTGTGAGACATGTTAGACAAAGTGGCAAGGAAATATAAAGCTTTAAATAACACAAAGCTTTGCATGTATTTTATTTACAAGGAGGAAAAGGGAATAGACAGTGTTTTGGCTGAGATTTCAATGAAAGTCATATTTCCTGTATCATCCTTGTTGTTGCTAACTGGAAAATAATACATATTTGTGAGATAAAATAGATTGCTTCAGCATATTAACACTCGGGGAAAAATAGGAAAGTATTCTCAGAGCACCTCAGAGCAGGTGAGTGATTTCAGGATTAATGCTGAAGAACGTCACCCATACCATGCAAGGAAGCGTATAAACTTTTAACATTGTCTTTTAATTGTTCAAATATTATATTAATTTCTTATTTCCTGCTATTATTCTGCCTTTTAACATATTAAAAACATAAAACATTTTCTAACAGTCAGCTTAAATATGTTCTTTCGGAAGTTGTATTTGGGAAAATTAAAGTTAATGAAACAGCTGAGATGCAGTTAAATAAGCTTCTTGTCATGTCATATTTCTGCTTAGGTAAATGGTGTGTGGGTTTTAGCCGAATCAGCAGCCAATATGCCAGTAGCAATTTTTGTGGTAATCACATTATTGGCCCTTCCCATTATTAATGAGACAATAATTAAGAAATAGTGTTGAGAGGCACGTAACACATGATTTGTATATTGGAAATGGTCAGGTAGAAACCTTGCATATGCAGAATAAAACACAAGACAGAATGAGTGGCAAATGCTCCTTGCTTTTAAATTCGTCACATTCCTGCTGCTTAAATTGCCTCAGCTGCTAATGCTGGAACCATTACAGTAATGGACTCAGCAAATGAAGGAGAACCAAGACATACACACTTTATTACTGGAGGGGTAATTTTCTCTTCATCTGTAATAGCAGCAGTGCCTAGTATTGATCAGACCATCAAGATACTAATCCTCTGTAAAATTACTTGTTATAACTGAAAATGTGTTAATCCAAATCAGTCTGTGTCCTGACTTTCTACTTACTATTGAATACAGACTATTAGATGGTTTATTTTTTGTGATTTAAAGCATTTACGTTGATAGTAGTGGGAGCTTCCTTTGCAAGAGTGCGTACTTAATCTTAGCTGTGGCCCAAGGTTGTCTTTTTGTTTTAACTAGAACATCACCCACTTAATTAAGAAGTGCGTGTCTATCTTGCTGCTCTGAGTTATATTGATACTTTAGGCTCTGCAGATTTATTAAACATGTTGTTTTACATTCAGTCTCTTGTTTTTGCTGTAAATAAGAACAGATCTGTGCTCCCATAGTTCCAAGATCTTAGAAGATTCTGATAAGGATGTGAGGAGCATGGATACTGGAAACACTCATTCATGGCTGCTGTGCGTGATAATAATGTAAGAGAAGTCAAGTGGCAGGTACCTAAAGGTCTTGAGTTTACTTTGATCCTGGTGATCCACTAGGTGAGACAGTGGGATGGGAGCTGTGCATATTCCGTATCCAGATACGCGCTCTTGGGAAGGCTTCTACTTTTTTTTTCCCCTCTTCCTTTTTTTTTTTTTTTTCTTCTGCCTTGTCTATTTTTTTTATAGTCTTGTATGTTAAGATTGTCAGCTGGTGTCTGGTACTTGTATAGCCTCTAGCCAACTAAAATTTTGGTTCAGTTGCACGCCCCAAGTATAATAGGTGTTACGAGTACGTGACACCTTGTAGGACATGGCTGCATGAGGCGGTTCCATTAACCCTGACCTTTCGTTAGACTTAATAACATGGTCTCCTACCACAGGACAGCCGTTGGTATCTTGCCAGCTTATGGGGGGCAAGAAGTGTTCTAGAAATGGACAAGGTGCAGAATTGGTTGCTTATTTAAAGAATAGAGTAGTATTTCTTGCATTTCAGGAAGTTTTTGTAGCGTCAATTATATTTTTGCTCTGGCAAAATGAGCAGAATGTTTATTTACCTAGGTACACCTCGGCTTTTCTTTTTTTATCATAATTTAACTGATTCAACTTGTATCACTTATACTTCACATTTACTAAAAGGAATTGGAGTACCAATACCTTTACAGGGATTTTGATTCCTTGTCTGCCTCAGAACATTGCATTTTGTTCCCTTTTCTAATGAAGAGTATGAACAGAGCATATGTTGTTAATTCCAATTTCCCTCTTTACTATAGTTTTTGTAACAGCAGACTAGAAATGTGCACAGCAGAGTATCTTGTGTGGTGAGGTGGTTATTTCGAGGAGTTAACTTATTGAGCTCAAAGCTGCCAAATGTAAGATAAGCTTGAATGTTTTTTCCTAATATATTTGCAACTAGACTTATTAAACATGAGTGTATTCTCAAACAGCCACACTGAGACAAAGAAAACAATAATTTATGAATCCAGTGTTAGACATCCAGTGTCTAAAACCATGATGATAGTTGGCTGCATTCTTGTTCAAATATTGCCATAATTCCTGGCATGCAGGAAAATAAAATTTACCCCCCAAATGGGGGGAAGTATGTTGTAGAAATCCTTCCTGTTTTCTGTAGAAAATAAAACTTCATGTGTTTTGAATTTTTGCTTTTGAATGAACATCTTTCTGAAGAGAAGCCTTTTGGAGGTTGTTAGCAGATGATTCAGACTCGGAACTAGGTAGTCTCAGGTGTAGGTCACCCAGAGCCCATTGTCTTCTGATTCTGAATTTAGCTGATAATCTTAGAAGTTTCAGATGGAAATTGGCATTTTTTAAATTAAGCCATAGTGACGTGTCCCCGCTGGAGGTGCGGTGCTGGGGCTACTTTCGCTTTTATTTGTAGATCTGGAAAACGTTTAAGGAATAATTATTATACTTTTTCCTTTTACAGCAGGTAGGATTCAGCTTCATCCGACCCAGGTTAGTGACAGCTAGAGAGGCCGAGTCGTGAATGCCTAAAGCTTGTTTCTGTTGCCAGTGTAATTGGCGATCAAGCTTATGCAGCCTTCAGCTGAAGCAGGACTGAGCTCTCTTGCTTTTCAGAATTCATCCATTTCTTTAATTAAATAATGAACCCTTAATGACCAAGAGCATCCAAAATATCAGATGATCCTCTTCCCTTCAGTTGAGACTAAAATGCACTATAGTGTACAACTAACTGTATTCTATGAGGTTTACTAGCGAAGTGCAAAAAACATAGTTATGAATATTTATTGGCATTTAAAGTATGGGACAGATTAAACATACCTTTGAAGCCTTCTGGATAGCAAATGATAGTGCTGTAATTCCAAAACATTTTTTTTAGTTAGTGGAGTTTTACTATGGGAGGAAAACCTGTTCAACCTTGTTTAACTTAACAGGGTTTTGCTTTTGTGCACATGCTACACCACTTTCTAAAAGAATTACATCTTTATCTCCTAGAACTTGTTTGGTTTCATTTTGCCCTTTCATCTGCTGCTCATCCCACCATTTTTATTTAAGACTGTAAAGTTACTTTAGTGTAACTGCTGTTGTCACCTTTGCCCTCAGCTAATCAAATAGTTTACCTTGAGGGAAGCATTTATCTCCCACTTCCATTATTATTATTTTCGTAGCTGTAAAGATATATATTTTATGTCTCCAGAAGGCTGTAACAGTGAAACGAGGTATTGATCTGCTGTATTTGGCAATTTCTTTCCACCTTACCAT
Source organism: Coracias cyanogaster (assembly GCA_033124195.1). NCBI lineage: Eukaryota > Metazoa > Chordata > Aves > Coraciiformes > Coraciidae > Coracias > Coracias cyanogaster. The sequence continues at coordinate 41,778 of JAVSBS010026565.1, read as the reverse complement.
CGATATCATGTCAGCCTCTGTCTGTACTGTGGTTGACCTCACAAATAGCTCTTTATGTTCCCATTGGATTCAAATGATATACTATGCTCAAAACTAAATCAATGAATGATTATAAACTTTTTAGTATTATTTCATAACCCCCAGGCAACGGATACTTCATGCAGTGAATACTTGAGAAGGTACCTGATTAAAATATGTTGCTGATGCCGTTCTAAGGTTTAAAATTGTATTGAAATCAAACATCTCATAGTACTTAATTCAGAGTCTGATTTGCATATTTCTGTACAGATACTAAAAGTATGGAAACTTCTACCCGCAATTCACTGGAGAGACTCTGGTGTATAATGGCAAAAGATTCTACTTAAAGCAAAACCTCCCACTCCTGATGCATGTTGTGTCCTTTGTTTTGAGTGCACAACGTGTCACACGTTGGGTCTTGCGAGTGAAACATGATGAATTTACATGTGCTTTTACAGGAAAAAATGATAAAGATAAAGTTTTCATCTCCAAAAAGTGAATAGTAAATTTAAGCAACTTTGGGTCTGGAAAACATTGTCATTTCTGCTCTGTAGAATTTACGTATACTTCTAACAGTTTAACTGGTAAGCTTCATATTCAAATATGCATGTAATAGATTTTTTTCCTTCTTTTTCTTTTTTAACTCTTAATGGAAGTAGGTAGGATATTTACAAGCATTTAAAGGACCTTAGAAGCCAAATTCTATTGATATTTAATGTGTGCTTGAGCTGGGTAAGAAGCTTTTAAAAGTCTGTCTGTTATCTCAAAGCAAGTAGGCTTCCTGAAAGGTACTTCTGTATTTGGGAAGGACTGACTGAAGATTGCGTGCAAAAGGATACGTGTATGCAAAGTGGTTAAACAGCTTGTAGATCTGGCAACAATTTGTATTCGACTTTATTCTCTTCTGTTTTTTTTCCTCATCTACTTCTAACATAACTGATGTCATTGAAGGAGGTAATGATGCTCTTGTGCCCAAAGGAATTACTTCATTGTATGGTATCTAAATCATGATGGCAAACTGCAGATGGTAAAATAGCAAACAGTCGTGCATATGTATGTACCTAACCACAGCATGAAACCAGAACAAATCATTTCATCCGAAGAAACTATGTAGTAGAAAGTTATTTGGGACCTTCATTGTAAACAGTGTGTATAAACGACAGTGAAGTGACCCTCTTTCTGGGTTGGAAAGCTGATTTAGAGTCAAGCAAAAAGCCTGTTTAGAGATGGAAATTTCTAACAGACTTTTTTAAAGAAAATGAGTGTTTGTCAAGCTGACCTGGTTTTGCTGGAACAGAATCATAGCCCAGCCATGTTCTGCAGGCTATTAGCAGTGTTGAATCAGCTGTCTCGAGCTTGCTCACCATCCTGCTCCTGAGGACTGTTTTCCCAGTTATTGTGACTGCCGTGCATTCACTGGGCTTAGTATAACTTTGTATATTTTATATTGACATTGGTATTAACAGTAGTTTGGCTGTTTCATTAAGTCCATTTCCATTTTGACCGATGGGTCTCCTCTCCTTTTCCTGATCCCCCCTCTCTGCTGGGGAGGGCTCACTGGGCGATGGCAGAACTGCTCTGGTTTAGCCCCAGGTACAGGCTGAACATAAACACAAACAAAACACTTCTGCAAGACATCTGCAGAGAAATTGTGTGAAGGTGTTGAATGAGGTAGATTTAGAGTAGAGCATTTTGATTATGTATTCTGAGAGCATGTAAGTGACATATGTTACTATGCATTATAGAAACACTGGAAATAATACCAAAGCCCTGATCATTTTGAAGCTGGTTTTGTGAGCCTGGAGTTTTTCTCAAGTGTAGAAGACAATATTTTTAGGTACTGCAGCAGTTACGAAATTTAAAAAATCCACTTCTGTCTCTTATCCAGGTAGGAGCCAAAAGGTCATTTTTATTAAATTTGTAATTTCAGATTTCATAGTTGCTGAGTATAATGGAACTGAGCTGATAGAAGGTAAGATCAAAAGGCAGTTCAATTCCCCACTTTCCAACCATTCCCTTGTCGATCCTTTAGGATAAGATGGGTTGAATCAGTTGCATGGCTCCTTGCGTCATTGGTAATAAGGAAGAGAAACGTTTGGTTTCTTGTACAGTGATGACCATTTCAATAGGCAGTTATCTTTTAGACATGGTCAGTGCTCTGGTTTTTGCCTCTGGTATGCGAAATGTAAGAAGAGTACGGTATTGGTGGTTTTGTTTAATTTTGAACTTCATGAAAATGGTTGAATAGTTGTTGAATGTAGGTTTGCATTTCTGCATTGTCCAGCTTGGAAGGCCCCTGGTATGTGCTGTCTTTTATTTCTTGAACTTCTGTTGCTGTGTCTGAAGAAAAGTCCTGTGATATAGTCATATGGCCACTGTCAGTCTTGGTTCAATGGCAAGTGTTTATGGGAAGCATTTATACATAGATAACAATGAGATAAAAGCAGATTATGAGTACTGCCAATGTTCTGATTTCCTAGCCCTATATTTCATTTTAAAAGACTTCAGAAGTCTCTTACTTGCATTCATAAAACCTCATATTACTCAGTGCCTTCCTCTTTAATAAATTTTACTTGAATGTCATGCAGAATTGCTGTGTATTTCAGAATACAGCTATTTTGTATATTACGTCTATTGATACGATACATTGTGCAGTAACCAACAGGTAATGTAGCAGGAGATTTTACACAGTTTGGTTTTCTCTCTTTGTTTGTTTTTTCCTCTGGCCAGTATTGCTTGCTCCTAATGTTAAAAAAAAAAAAAAGTTGTGATGCTTGATACTAGTATATAACAGTTATTAGTGGCATTCTACTCTAAACTCTTATAATAAACTGTAGATATCCGTCAGCCTTCCCTGAAGTTTTTTTAAAAATGTCTTATATTATTGAAGTCTTTTGTATAAATACAATGTACTTACCTTTGGCTCCTGAGTGTATCTTCTCACCTCATGTCATAAGTTTATCCTCACAAAACATCTCCTTAGTAGGGAGGTATTTTTCCTTCTTCTACAAATGGCAATAGAAGTGCAGGGGAACTTAAACTTTCTTATTATCACAAGTAAATTGATAGTGTGATAAGCATGAGATACCGTGCTTACACTCCTTGTGACTGAGTGGTGTGTGTGCAGTAGGTCTGGTTGGTTTGGACAGGGACTGACTACCTGAAAGCTGTTGTGTTTGTGTGTGTGGGTGCAGGCATTATGCAGCTCATGATGAAAGAGTCAGGAGTGCAGTAGCATTAAGCGCTGCAACAATGAACAGTGAAGTCAGGATATGCAGAATTTAAGATCTGGAACTCTCAAATAAATACAGAAGTGATTCTGAATTTATTTGGAACTCATTACAAGACAAAGAGAGGAAGTAACTGCAAAAAATGGACGTTTAACCAAGCAAATCCTCTAACAAAGCATGTTCTTTTTCCGTTCTCTTGCCCTTGTAGAGTGTAAAAGATTTTGATGAGTGTCCTGGTTTCCCTGGGATAAAAACATAGGCCAGCGTGGTCTGCAGGCCGTTAGCAGTTTCAGGTCAGCCGGGACAGCTGACCTGAGTTGGCTACAGGTTCATCCCAGACCGTAAACACCACGCTTATTATAAAGGGGGAAGTTTGCTGAGAAGGGGCTTCTCCCTGTCCCTGGAGGGGCTCGCTTACCATTTTGCTCCCAAGGATGCTTTCCTGTTTATTGTGACTGCCATACATTTGCTGGGCGAAGTATAACCTTATGTACTTTATATTACCATTGCTATTAACAATAGTTTGGCTGTTCCATGATATCCATTACCATTTCAGCCAGTGAGTCTCCTCTCCTTTTCCCGATCCCTTTTCTTTGCTGGGGTGGGGTAACTGGGTGGCAGAACAACTGCTATAGTTTAGCCTTGGATATGGGCTAAAGGCAGACAATGAGCTTTCCCCAGATTTATAAGTACTGCTATAGATAGGACCCTCTTGCCTACATAGAGAAGCCTTGAAATTTATTCTTCAGTCCAAAATAAGTTGAATTATAACTTCATGCTTCCGTCTCCTTGAAAGCTATTGATAGTGATCAGGACAATAGGTTGGTCATTATGATTTGAGAAGTGTTGATAGTATGACTTGTGCAATAGAACCTATGAATATGGCTTAAAGAATTTGTGCTGTGTGTGTCTCTGGGTGTGTGACAGATCCAAACGTATTCCTTGTAAATAATGACAATTCATTTTCTCTTCAGTTTGCAAAGCTCAGTTTGAATAGGGTCTTTCATGCATTGATGTCATGACAGAAATGGGTACAGAAGAGTAATGTCACAAGTGGGATGATACCAGTGACCCAGCAAAAAGAAACAAGCACTTTGCATGTTTATCTGTTTTGTTCAAGGGCAGTATTTGGCCCTGTGAGTGCAGGAGAGATGGACTGTTCATGGAAAGGGCATAAAGACCTAACCCATATGATCCTTTGTCAGCCTGATGAAATTTAGTGTCAAGCATTCATTCATATGAAAGATGAGCGGTATCACTGTTTATCTAATAAAAAAAAGTATTTCTATTTTTCCTCAAGTCTTTTATATGTTAATAGAAGCAAACGTGAATATGATCACATAATTTAAATGCGTAAGTAAAAAATATACATCTTTACTGGCAATGGGTTAAAAGTAAGATGTATATGTTTTATGCAAAATAATGCAATTTCATTGTTAATCATGCTGTTCCAGCCATAACTCCACACCAAACAGTGCCTTTAAACAAATAGAAAATACTGTTATTGTACCATTTATAACAGCAATGCTGAGGATATTTAGAGATTGATGCTAAGTATTTGCATGCTTTAATGTATGCTCCTATTGCAGTATTGCTATACAAATGCAGAATTAAAATTCCAGGTGATTTTATTAGCTCTAATTATAAGGTGTTAGGCTTTGCTTTTTAAAACCGGAAGACATCCCAGTATTTAGAAAAAAAGGGTGTGACAGATGTAATTTTGGAAGTAAATGCATGCCATTACAAGAAAATCGAAGCATTTGTTGTGAAATTATTAAACTTCTCTTAACTATTAATAGGAAGAGAGGGGGAAAAGTTTAGATGTCTTTCCCCTCACGCTTCCTACTTTGCCAAATCTGACTTGCTTAAAACAACTGCTGGGAGTTCTGTTTAATGTTACACTTTGCATGCATTTGTGATTTGAAATATAAAAAAAAGAGTCAAATTTGAGAGACAGTTTGAATGGCATGCTGTCAGGTTGGCTCTTCATGAATTGGCAGTGGTCTCATTTAGGACCTTCAAATATGTGTCTGTCTGGACAGAATGAGAACATTTTTGCATGTTCTTCAGAAGACAACCACTCCTTGCTGCCTCACAGTATTCAGTGGTGCATGACAGTTGCCCTTCATTGCTGTCGTCTTCGAACTTAACCTTTGACCGTCCACTTAGTTGCTGCGCAACGGTTGGAGCAGGCCAAGATGTTCATGAATGACGGGCATTGGCCTGCAACGTGCTTGTCATTATTTGACTGTCAAAAGTAGCCTGCCATTGGGCTCCATCAAGGTTTGAAACCTATGTGCAGCAGTCCATATTACTTAAATTCCACGACTGTCAACAGAACGATCAAATGTGCATAAAAAATGTGTGTTGAATACATCTTTGATCATAATATAGGGAGATATTTTTTGTGTGTGCTAAATGTATTCATATGACTTTCACAGGGCCAAGAGGTTGAATCTGCTGCCATGGTAAAAAGTGAACTGTTGTCTCCTGTGGTCTAAGTTTCGAATAGTACAATTTAGATTTGAACAGCTCTGCCAGTTAAACTCTCAGCTTGTCTTGCGTATCCTATCAGCTTTTCAGCCAGCAGTATAAGCAGTGAGATACTAGACCAGTGGTGCCTGAGGTTAGCTGTCAAACTGGAATGTTATTTTGGATCTCACTGTAATGTAATATTATAGAAGGAGGTCAGGCTGTGTGATTTGTAAAGCAGTTGTGCGAACTTAAAATGACTGAAATGTTGTTTATTTCAGGTACTTTTTTTTTTTTTTCCTGGAAAGAGTTGAGAAGATAGAATTTATCATGAAAAAGTAAGGAACCTAAGGCAATGTATAGTGGTCATTTTTCTTTCAAGTGCAGAGTACGGTGCATAAGAAAGGATCAAAATTCAATATGAAGAGTCAGTAAGGCTGAAATTCTATAAGTAATAAATGCATGACAATGAAAATATTTGAAAGGTTGACGTGTATCTATCTTCTGATAATGAATACTGAAGACATTGGGGGCTGAACCTCATACTTAATGGGAATTGTACCCCTGGGATAATTAAGAATGTGAGCTTGGTGTGTAGGTAAATCAGTTACGCAAACAATCACATATTAACAAATACTTTGAATTGATCACGCTTGGAAGAGTCATATCCTGCTTTAGTGTAATATTCCCTGTTCACCTGGGCGGAAGCCCTCTGTAACTGCAATTTATTGCATTTCAAACATGCCTGTTTTCTCCTCTCAAAATATCATAGGTCCTTTGCAATAGAAAAGGTGTATCAAGATGAGATCACAAAATATATAAATATCAGCGTAAAAACCCTGAGATTCAGTACAGCTTGTTCATGATGACTTCTATCCAAAGCATAAAAATAGCATTACCTTGCAAACTGGATATAACATTATTTTTTAAATTAATGTTTCCAAACATCATCATACTAATTTAGTGAAAGCAATAAAAATAATAGGAAGTGGTTAGTGGTTACATTGCATAGAGAGTGTTATTTCCATAAATTTTTTGCCCTCCGTGTGATTCCCGAGCCAGCTTTTATTTTCTTCTGCTTACAATGTCACTTGCAAGGGACCTCAGTTTAGATGCGCTGATCTAAAATATTTGATTGTGTCATGGCGATCTCTTAGTCTTTGGTCTTTCTCTTAATCTTAAATGCTGTTGCTGTTTAGTAACAGTCTAGCTCTTTGATTTCAGCCTTTGCTAATGCATTAACGTTTGCCTAGTCTGAAATGGAGTATAAAATGCATACATTCAGATGTGCATTTGCATACATATAGGTATATATGCATGCCATTAATGTGCAGAATTCCTTCGCAAATAAAGGGGTTTGTTATTAGATGTTAAAATCCTGTTCTGGTAAACACTTTATTCTGGTCACAAGGTTACCGTTACTAAGTTTTGATTTATGTTTCCCTCTTCTCAAATAATGCACACCTACACAATACGTTTTGGTGAAGGACTGAATTTTGAAAGCGTATATATGCAATAATTTAAGTGCATTTAATGCAAATAATAAGCCATTATGTTTGTTTATATGGTCTCTGAACTCAGAACTACTTTATTGGCCACTATGGTTTAAGAAAATGTTACCAAAACAAATAGAAAATTGACCAGGCTATTTTCAAAATAGAGGAACCTTATTTTCCTTTTCAGAAAGATGTTGCTCTTTCCACTTCAAGTATGGAAATCCTGTTCTTCCTCTAACCACAGGCTGCTCTTTTGCCCATGTTGGAGCAACACTTTACACTTCCTTGCAGAAAAACTGAGCAGGATTATGCAGTTTATTGGAAAGTGTGTTCACAACTTCAGATTTTTGTAAATAGAAAAAGTCCTTTTATGAATACTGTCCAGTCTCTGTAAGAACCAAGCAGTTCATGTTGATGTTCTTGCTCTTGCCCTGCAGGTCTTTTTATCTTGTCACTGTTTTAAAAGTATGTGGAGAAACCAGTTTCTTAACATAAAATGCAATAAAAATGAGGTTCTCATGGACAGATGGTCATGTGTTACCAATTAGGAGGTGCTGTTTTCTCCCATTGTCTTAAAAGATATGAGGAACATTGCCATAAAACTGTTTTCCAACTTGCTTTAAACATTAGAATCATATGTTTGAAAGTGAAAACACAGTGAATAAAGGTAACAGCAGGTACCTGTCATTGTTTTGTTTTGCGTTCTCAGTTAAGAATATCCTGACTGAAAACAGAAGGTTTTAATCAAGCAAAGAAACTTCAGAATTTGTTTTTGGGATGGCAGGAGGTGTACACATTTCTTTTTTCAGCTTCCAAAAGTGTTCAAAAACTGTGTACGTGTGCTTGAGAGGTTAAACATCCCTGATTCTCTATGGTGTTGTAGGAGAAAAATAAATCCTATTACCTAAAATAAAGGAGAGGTAGATACCTTGAGGGGGGTGCTTTGTTGTCACCTATTCTCTCTGCAGTACAAATACCAGCTTGTCACAAAGGTTGAGACCTTGGTAGTGTGTTCTTTCAGAGTACAAATCTGTCTCTCGTCTCACTTTAATGCAATAGCTGTGAAATATCTGTATTAGGTAAAACAGAGGTTAAGGCACCTTAAGGGCACTGAATTCTTATCTCTTTTTACTAGCGGTGGTGTCAACATGTACTAAAATGTGATGACCTACTCTCCTCTGATAAAAAGGAAAATGACCTGTCTACTGTGGATGATGATAGAGTTCCCTAGGGCAGATTATATTGTCACCTTCTTCAGTATTGGTATGTAGAAAAATTAAAAAAGCTAGATATTTCTGTTTACCATAGAAGTATTTGACTTTTTTAGCTCCTGGTAAAATATACTCAGAGGTAGAAAGAAGGAACCTGGGTTATGCTACTAATAAGCCAAGTTGTGGAGAAATGCAGAGATTCTTTGTGTGAGCCTTTGCTATCACAGGACCCATGATACATGTCAAGAGGTGCCTTCTGACCACTTCAGACACTCAAGGTTCAAGTTCTGCTTTTAACCCTGCTTTCTACTCGTTATGGCTTTTTGATACGCAAAAAGCTGGTGTCTCAAGTCGTGTCTTGAATTTCTGATGTACCTGCGTACTGTGCAACTTAGAGTTTAATTGTGCACTTAGGTAATACAAAACTATTTCTTACATTCTGGAAATAATTGGTGGCCTATACAAGAACTTTTTCTCTGTAGCATGCCGAGGCACTTACAGTTTTGTAACAATTAATTTAGCAGTCACTATGTTTAGTCATTTACTGTAACTGTTAGTGCTGAAATAGAACTGAGAGTTCATTTAAACTGTAGAGCTGGAACATCTCAAACTGTTTAATGTTCTTTAAGCTATTAGTAATATTTCTATGGCATTCTGTAAATTAAACGTGCTTTTCATGCTGATCAGAAACTGGAGGAGGAAGGAGAGATTTCTGTTATGCTCTTTATCAATATTTAAGAATTGAGTGTGTTTCAGCGTTCATTCACACTTTGCAAGATGATGAATGGCAGAAGATGCTTCTTGGGGGAGTTCCTTGCGTAATAATTTTGTCTTTGATTTGAAAGGTGAAATACTTCTTTCCGAGTTATGATGAAACAGGCCTGTAAGTTAGATTTGTTTGTAATATCCTCTTAGAATATAAGTGCAGTATCTTTTACCAGTGCTTTACTGGGAGCTTTATGAGTGTTTTGCCTGAATCGGTCACTTTTATCATTTATTCTTTAGCAGTTAAAAAAGCTTGAGAATGAATCAGTGGATTATTGAAGTAATGAAAATATTTAAAGCTACCTTTTTATAGTGTAACCCTTGAAAATGGAAAAATAAATGAATTTAAAATCTGGCCCCTTCTATGGGCTGATCTGGTGCTTGCTGACTAGTGTTCCAAAAAAAAAAAAAGTGTTGTTGTTAGTGGGTTAGACGAGTGAGACTCTAGGGCTGGGAAATTTGGCTTCCTGTTGCCAGACTGATAATTTTTTACATTAAGGCCTGTGGCCAAAACATGCTGCTTTTTTTGATGAGTGAGGCTGTGATATCCATAAGAGAAAGCGAAAAAATTTCATCAGAATCCTTTTAAAGTAAGTGGAAGGCCTAAACTGTGGTCTAGTTCCTAATGTTTGCAAATGAAACTCCTTAATCTATTTGTATCCTAAAGCTCTAAGTATCCATAAAGAAGGTAGAAATCTGTAGGTATTGGGTTAAATTACAGCAGAATAGGATGAAAGTAGAGAGTCAACATTAACTTGTTTAAATCAGATCGGTGAAGTGTGTGTGTATTGTTAGGTCCTGAAAATTCTGGCATTATATTCTTCTTCTGAGGCCTAAACAATATAGCTTTCATTTTCCCTAATTGTTTAGAAATTATTTTTTTGAAAGCATAGAAAAGAGGAGATCAGTGTCAGACCATCCTGAAAAAGGACTTTAATCAGAAATTCTTTGCAACTTGGTGAAATGGTACTCAGACTGGGACAATTTTGCCTCAGAAATCCAGCTTCCTTAAAGTTGGTGCTGTGCTGTGGTATCAATTGATAGAAAGTTGACTTGTGCTTGAAGAATTTTGGGTGTGATGAGCTGATGAATTAAAACTATAAATTTTTTTTTTAAAAAAAATATAGCAGTATTTGTGGAGAGACCCATTTAATTTTTATATCTTTTGTTATGTCTATTCAATGATATATGGATTTAAAAGTGAAAGAACTGTAAAATCCCAAGAATTTGGATGTGTCAAGTGTTGTAGGGTGTTTCTAATGGCATCCTAGAAGGCATTAGCTGGATATAAAGTAAAAGCATATTGCTTTACAGTACTTTCCTCTTTCAATTTCTAAGTGTATCTAGAATTCAATATTACGTTGACTCATACTTGGCTGGCCCTCATTTTACATGAGTTCATCATTCAAAGATTGTTTAGAAATTTGCATTAACAACCACACTTATTTATAATCCTTTTTGTTTGTTTCATACCAACAAAACATACGTACGTCTGTTTCCTTTTTCTTCGGTGGGGTTTTTATTTTTTCTCTTAAATACTTTTATTCCATGGCATTTAAGTCAAGAACTAGAGATAATCCAGTTCTGCAGAAAAATAAATTGAAGAAGCAAGTCAGTAGTACAGACAGGCAATGAGCAGTGAAGGAACAAAATAAGAACTCAGCAAAGAGAGACTTGTTGGAAGATGGCAAAATATTAAGGCAATGTGACATTTTTGGGGGGAAGATTAAGTAAGCAGGAAAGTGACACAAAATTGAGTGATGGAGAATCGATAAAACATGAATTAAAAAGCCAGACACCCAGTGGATTCCAGTGTACTATCCTGGCATTTATTTGACTGGAATGTAATCTGTGATTATTATGTAAATGAGTAAATGAATTTACATGTGTGTTTTGCTGTTTAACAGATTTACTGTCACTTTCTGAGAAGGAGCTATTACTGTAAGGACACGTGAAGTGCTAAGACTGTCCAGCTCTTCCCGACTTGCACCAGCCCTGTTAGTGTGTGACTGCTGTGCCAAACAGAGCGAGAGGAACAAATCTCTTGCAAACCCAGCAGCCTGATCAGGAACAGAACAGTTTTGCTCTTCTCCTTGTTTCTCTCACCTTAAGTGATATTTGAGCAGAATTTTAGAAAAAGAAGGTTGCAGTTATGCTGTTTTTTTATATTCAGATAAATTCAGGTGAGACTGTTTGGCAGTGTAAGTGCATCAATTTTTTTTTAAAGGCAAGTAATTTTTTCTCTTGGACATCTGGTAATTCTTGTTTATGAATAGTAGTGAGCAAGAGTAATTAATTGAGACTCAAAAAAAATGGAAGGTTTTTTTAGGCATGGGGTGTTAACATAGCTACAATTGGAAAAAAAAAAATTACAAAGAAAATTCCAAACAAATAGCTGGAGAGAAGACGCAGCCTGCTCATGTCCAATTACCTGCTGGTCAACCAATTTGAACTGTTCTTTCAGAGGAGAGAATGTTTAGGACCTCTTCAGTTATTATTATTATTATTATTTTTTAATCTCCTTTGCATGTGGAATCTTCTTTTCTTGTAACCCTGGGCCTGATGTTCTCTCCTTTCAAATTTAGTTTTGAAATTCTTTGTTTGAGAATTCCGAATTTCATCTGTGTGCGCAAAATGGCAGAACTTTGCATGCATAATAAAAGCTCAGTGACTTCTTGACAGTGCCAGTGGCTGATTAATTCCCATGCATAATATATTCAGTCATCCTGTGCATATGCAGTGACAATGTAAGCCAAGGGGAGTGAAGGATCCCCATGGATGATGTCTGGGAGAGAGCTCTTGTCTTGCTGTCAGCTATGTTTGCTTCTCCCTAACTCCCCACAGAGCTCTTTCTCCTTGGGCTCTATGCCAACTGCAGCATCTTCCCCATCTGGTCAGTACCATGAAGCTGGAGCACACCTCAACCTCTTTTAGCTCTAGCTGGCAAGTTTGTGTGACTCTTGGTAAAGAGACAGAAAGTGCAAAATGGGTGGTGTTTTCCTAAGGAGCATTTATAGAATAATCTCTGGTGTTTGCCACATGGAGTCTTTTCTTGTTTATAAATTAGCACTGTTCACAGAAACTCCGGTCTGGTGTTTTGACTGCAGCAATTCTGTATCAGATGGCGTAGTGCCTCTGATTCAAATATTAGAGCTCATATCCCAAATATGAGGGCTTTTATTGTAATCATTCTTAGAAATGAGCCAGGCTTTTTTGGCTAGCTTTGTAGCGCTACTCAATTGTGTTTGTAGCATGTCATATAGTTTTAGTACTTCTAGGCATAATTTCTAGGTGTTATTACATGTACAGTAGTAAAAATGTTAAGATCTTGGAGGTAATTAAAAGATTTTTTTTTTTTTTTAAGGAAGACCACCAAAGCTCTCAAACTAGGAAATTGCCTCAGTCTCTTCTGACATGAGCAGTTGCTCTTGCAGGCTTTAAACTGGGATCACGTGGTGCCTGTAAATGTTAGCACGAAGCCTTAGAGAACTTCTACTGACGAGCCACTATAGCTTTATGACACTGTGCTGGTAAAACTGTATACGTCACATTTGTAGCTATATATGTGGAAAGGTATAGTACATTTTGCTAAATGTAGTTTGGGCAGGTATAGTGATTTGATGTCATGCTGCACATATTTCTGTATCATAGTAAACAAAATATTTCTTGCGTCTATCATAAAATTAATAAATCAAGTAGGTTTTGCAGCAGTTTTAGACAGTAACTGGATAAACTATAATCTGAATTGTGGCTGGTTACCAATGTTTATCATTGATGAAAAATTACGGATTAGTCTGTTTCTATAATCAGCACGTTTACACAATGGATATATTGTTACAGTTGTCGGTTTAGTTCTGATTATTACTCAGTACGTCTATTGCAATTTTCTCATTTACAGCTGGTATTGAGCTCCAAGTGTAATAGATGGAATTACTTTGTCCACCATTTATTTTATGAATAGCCTACAGAAACATTAGTGTTAATAATATTATCCACTTAATGCACACAGCAGCTTATAATATGGATAGATGAATAATGTGTTGCACTATTTAAATTTTATTGGAATGAGATAAATTAGATCTAGTGCATTTTTTGTTGGTAAATGCAGTGTTAGTAATCTGGTGGTTTTTAAAAAAGTCAGTTCTAAGCAAAGTGATTGCAACTATTATATAATTTAGACTTAAAACTGCTTTGGGTTTTGGCTTATTTTTTTTTAGCTGGGAGGAAAATTGCCTTTTTACAAGAAAGGAATGAGAGTATCAGCTGTTCAAGTTCTTTTTTTAAAGGGATGTAGTCTGCTAATAAGGGGAACTAGGTGGCAAAACTTCAGCAATTTGGTTTCTGTGCCCGGTAGCAAGAAGGTATACATGAGGTGCATATCTGATATTAAACATAGCTAAACTAAATTTACTGGTTTGGTAAACACGGCATACAGCTCTGCTTGAACAGGAAGATAGCAGCCTGTAGAGGTAGCATAGTAGGCCCTTGTCCAATACACAGTCCCTTCTCAGGTTCGGCATTTTGACGGTTTCTTGCCTTGTGTTCTGGTATTTTCCTTGCTGTGTTAAGAGAAGTTTGATAGGTAGAGGTAATATATATTAGACCAGCTTGTAAGGTTATAAAAGTTAGACAAGGCTGAAGAAGGACTTGTGTGCCCTAAAGCTAGTCCAGCTTTGCCTGATGATTCTGGGTGATCTTACAAAAGCCATACCTACAGCTCTGACCTCCGACTGTCAGGGCCACCGTAGCACTATGTATTTTGGGTTGGTTCCCCCCCAACATGTACTTTATAACAGCCAAGCTGTGCTGTGTAGACCCATTAGTCTTTGTTGCTGAAGCTGCACAATTCATCTGTTGTTTAACTCCACAGATGTCAAAAGAACTCTAAGATATGTTTGGCATACGCAGTCTTGAATTTTTAATGAATTTAAAAAATATTTTTAACTATGTGGTAAATTTAACCTAGTCTGTACAGCAAACTATCTGTACACTTGTGTACATCTAGTGGATTCTCCTACTAAATGAAATACCTGCTCAGTCCTCCTGCCATGTGAAATGTATCTTTGTAATTATGTATTCACAAATTTCTTAACATTACTGACACTGTCATTTAAACTCTCTCCATTCTGAGCTACATTGTAGTGCTGGGATTCATAGTGAGCAGTGATGTACTAGAATTTTAGGACCACCAGCAGACTGGAGAGAGCTGTCTGGTATTTTGGTCCCAAGAAGTACCTGATGTTTCAGTGAAAGGTAAAATGTGCGCGTCACATATACATGCTTTGCTTCCAGCCACTTGTACAACTCTATCAGTTTTTCTGAAGAGAACATGTTACCTCTTAATTGTTTGGGGCCATCTATAATTCTATGCAAAGTAAAGTTCATTTACTTGCAGCTTTTATGTGAATGTTTTTTTCAAAACTGTAGAGCTTTTTAGATGTGACATATAACAACTGAAGAAAATCACAAACCTGATATTTTATCAGGAACATTTTGGTATCTTCAATGTTTTGCCTGGTTACTCTATGAGTTCTTTTCACAGATTTCATTTGGTGAGGTTTTTTGGTGTGGGTGGTTTTTTTTTTTTGTGCTTACTACAGAAAAATTACATCAAATGCAGGATAACAGAATACTGTCAAACTAAGAAGGTTTTATATGGACAGCATTAGACAGGAGCAGAAAGATCCAGTGCACTAATAGGCACGCTCACATGAGCTACCTAGTCCACTGACAGTTCTTTCCTTTGTTCTCCCTCTCGACCCACTTTCTGCCAGTGATTTGTGACATATTTTTTAAGAGATCAAATAAGCCCTTGACACCTGATTGCAATGTAGTGCTTGTTTACAGTTGCATTTTTGAAGGACCTCTAGACAAGATGGAAGGTTTAACTTAAAGTAATTAAATTTGCATCTGCTCTGTGACAGGAATTTTCTTATGTATGCATCCTGTTGAGCAACTTTTACCGTAATTGGCCATGAAGTACCAAAAGAAAGATGCAGGTAGACAAAATCATTGCTGCCTACTACTAAAATCTGTCATTGTGTTTCATAAGGACTGGCTTGTTGCCTGGGTTAGTGCCTGGTTCTTTGAAATGCAGGAACGCCTGCTTTTATTTGGAAGGGGGAAGGAGATTTCCAAAGCACTGGACCTTTCTCTGGGTCCGTTCACGCTGCTTGAGTTTGGCTTGACATCTTACATGGCTGTAGTTACATGAATCTTCCAGAATTACTTTTTTTTTTCTTGAACACTAGTTACTATTTGTTTTGCAGTTACCTGCCCTCTTTTTTTTTTTTTTTTATTCTTTCTTTTTTGGCATGTCTACCTTTGTCTTTGGGCAGATTGCTGAGCTGTTTGATAGTTGTATACCTAGGCACTGAACCTACTTTCTTTCATCATCTTGATTTTCTTGAACATTAAAGGTTGGTCTCATGTGGGATGATGTAGCTGTACTGAAGTTGCTGGCATTGTACTCCATTTAGTTGGATCCAAATTTAACCAGATGTCATTTCTACTTACATCTGCACATGCCATTATTTTACAACAGAGTGGTTTTGTTTATATGCTAGTTTAGGGACAAAGTGAATATTTGATGGAAATTATAACGTGAAATTGTCTTGATGTTTTTTTAAGTCTTGTATGGTCTTGGAGGAAGATAGAGGGCTAGAGAAATACGCCTTAGGAAAACTAATTGACTCTGAGTGTGTTCTAACAGCATATCCTACTGGCTAGTACTTTATAATAAAAGCAGCCGTGAAACCTCTCCCCGCAAAAAAATCTTTAGGCGATCTAGACTGAACTTTCAGCACTGAAACTTTCAGTTAATGTCCCACAGTATTCTTCATCTTACAGTAGTTTTTAGAAGCCATAAGTGAGATAAGAATCTCTCCTGTTCTACATACTATGTACATGGTCTCTCCCAGTTGTGTGAAATGATGTGATTAAATGTAGCATAGAATTTTTGTTCATGTTGCCCAACCCAAAATTTCTGTTATTCCCCTCCCTCCTTCTGATCGGTTAGCTATTTAGTTTGGATGACTAAGCACTATGTTGCTGTTGGCAGAACTCTCAGGCAGTATTTTAAATTCACTTTTTTCTAGAACCGTCTGAACATGACTTATGCTTAGTAGAATATCTTTTTTAAGCTATCTCTTTTTTTTTTTTTTTGAGAAGTACTACTTTTTGTATATCCAGTTCATCACAAATTTGTCAGTGACCTGGTCATTGTTAGCAAGCTTTTCTTCACAGGTAATTTTGAAGTAACTATCTGTTCTCCAGACAGTACTTACAACTGTTATTGAGTTACCAAGTTAAATATTTTACTGAGCTACTGTCTAGTGATATGTGATTCCCAGGATCCTCATATTCCATATAACATAAGAACCTTTTTTCTTTTAATGTGACAAAGGTCAGTGTTAATTCTTGTAAGTAACAAGGCAACTAAGACATGCTAAGTAGACTGAAGGTAAGTAAGGCTCTTTTCTTATATTGTTTTAAATGTGGACCCTGATTAGATAAATGAAGATAAACTTGATGAATGGCATTTTCTGTTTGCATGTTTGAAGGTAAAGAACTATTTTATAGTTGCTTGCAATTTACCATGATGAATTCTTGTCCATTCTTTGTGGTATATCATGGCCAAATGCAGTTGATTTGATGTAGCATAAGGGACATTGGATATTACTGAGATTGCTCCTGTCAGTGAGATTTGAAGTAACATGCCATGATGTTCCCCTACTGCCATTTGAAGTGGTTTTATGAGGGCCAGGAATGATTTGCATCGTGCATGACCTGTCCTTATTGCTACTTTTGAGTACAACATAGGTTAGAAGAAGTAATTATTTTCAGCCTACTGACTACAAGCGAGATTAATAGCTTTTGAAAGGGCTGTAATGAAAGGCTGAGCCAACTGGCTTTTGTATTATACCTTGTTTATCCTGCTCTCATCTCTATCACCTTTGGGCTACAACAAAATGTAATTTATGTTAGCAGTGCTTCAGAGAAGGTGAAAGGTCATATTTTTAATGAGGGTAGCCCTGATTGGGATTCAGGTGTTAAAATGCTACGTGGTAGAGTACAGTCAACAAAGTCCATGTAAACAGCGATTGCAGAAAGGGGCAAGGAAGCCCAGTATTTGACAGGAAATAAGACTGCTTTCTTTTACTAGATGTTAGTAAAGCTCAATTAGCAGAAGTTAAATGACTAGGAAAAGGGATTTAACAGAATACCAGCATTGTGATGGTCAAATCTAATAAACCTTTACGGTTTAAGTAGAATGTTGGGTTCTTTGTACTGAAAAAAATACTTAGCAGATATTAATTTTCCTCTTTCTTATTTTGATGCAGTTGGCTAAAGCAACAATATATATGTCTATGTCTGTATTTTTATCTTGGATTTGAGCAGGACAGAACTGAAATAACCACCTGTGCTTTCTTCAGGGAGAAATATGCCGTACAGTGCAACTGAGCTTGTCTTTATTTGGAAAGGTGAACCTTAATACTCCCCTGGTTTTTTTTGAGGGGAAGGCTGCATTATGTTCAAGTTATAGTTTGTAAGATTGAGCAATGGTGTCTTAGTGGTGTGTTCACTTGAGTAAAACAGAACTTTTGAGCGTCGTGTGCTTTAGTGATAGATGCTGCTGGATTTCTTTTTTGAAGGATGTTAATTTTAGATTTCACTTGGTTACTTGCATAACTGCTTTTCCCAGAACATGGTGCTTTCTCATGGGATAAATTTTTTTCAAGTAGATGATAAGTTTAGGATCATTCTACTCAAGTTTAGCAGGTGTGGGGGGAAGTTTTAGGGTCTAAGAGAAGAAGGTGAAGGCTTCAGAATAATCAGGAGCTGATTCGAAAGAAGTGCTTGGATTTGGGCTTTCAGCATTCAAATGTATATCCTGTGTGACTGCTGCTTCCCATGGAAGTTCACTCTGGTCTTTCATTTGTGTATGTTTTTTGCAAGTGACAAATTGCTTCAGTTATGTCCCAGAAAGGGACGGGGAACACTTCACACATTTTCAATTTCTTTACTGTTTGTGGAAGCAACTTCTAACCTGAGTTTAGTTCCAAGTTTGCATAGAGAAGAATAGTGGAGTGAGTCCCTTCAGTTATTTACAGTCAGATTGCCCTTCATGGAGATACAAGTTATAAAAACCTGAGCTTTTATGTGTTAGTTTTTTACGATGTAAAAGTTCTGTATTAAAATAGAGAATAATTGTTAGCTTTCCCATCCCACAGCATGGTAACTGATGGTAAACCTAGGCTGCGTAACAGTAACCGCTGTGCGAAACCATGAGGCATACGGGATTCACTTTGTGTGGGATTTCATGAGGAAAGTTTGAGAGGGCAGCGGTTTAAATTACATAAGAGCTGCAAGACTTTAGGGAGTTTTTGTGCTGATGTCTGATACTTTCTTTTCCCTGATTTTGCACTATTTTCTGTGTATCATGCTGCATCATAATTAAATATTGGATTGTGCCCCTGCCTGACATGAACTTTTTATTTTGTGGTGATGTGTGAAGCAATATACTGAGATGCTGTTCTTGCAGTTTGAAGATTGGGCTTCTCCCCAACACTCCCCAGTCCTGCAGTTGGACTTGGTGGCCTTTTTACCCTAGCTCACCTTGCTCTGCTCTCCTGCTGTGCCGTTCCATGCTGCTGTCTCCCTTCTTCCCTGCTGCAGCACTCCCTCATGTCTTCCGGCTCCTGCTGTCTGTTGGCAAGAAATAGAATCACACGTTACTTTGAACCAACATAATGTTGGGATTCCCCTTCTTTTCTTCAGTGTCAATAGGTCTTGAACTATTAATGCAAATCTTCAAAATGATTCTTTTAAATTTACACTTGTTTTACATTATTTTATAATTAAGTTGTAGTGTTTAAAGAGAAGAAAGGAATGAAAGTTTTTCAAGTGATTAAATATTAATTTTATTCACATTTAACCCTCATTTACATTAAGGATGTTAACTGAAAGGCAGATCTTTTGAATTCCACTTTTTCATTTCCTTCTAGCAGCGTTGATGAATAGCTGGATCTTGTCATATGTTCATCCACTGGGATAGAAGGAGTAATTGTGCTGTCTTGCACTTTCTAGGATGGTCTGTTTGTGACGCTTACTGATTCCTAAAAAAAAAAATTAAATTCCTTTTGTCTCCACTAAAACTGAAATTTGAAACAAAAGCTTTTTTCAGACCATTAGAGAAAGCATCCTGCTTCTCAGATAATTATTTTTCTTTTATTTCAACAACAGCATTCTCCTTAAAATTATGACGGTATTATATTTCAGATACCTTCTGGTTAAAGACTTCTCTTTTGCTCATTTGAATGAGACTTCTGTAAGTTCTCCCTGCTTAGGTGCTTCTGTTTAAGTCTTAAAAGAATGAACAGGCCAGTCTTAAGCGCCTTGAAAACCCAGTCACTCCTGTAATCTCCTCATTTGACATTTTGTAGGCAGGCGTAATTAAGGCTGTTGATTGTGAAATATTGTGTTTCATTTTATATATTTCATATCCAGGTTTCACTGTTACATAAAAACTAAGAGATTGATTTGAAGAGACCTGTTTAATCCTAGGCAAGCCTTCTGAGGACTCCAGCAATTTGTCTTGTCTGTCTTAATGGGACTTTGGTGTTTTGGAAGTGTGATTTCTAAAGTATTGGAAGGTATATCAAGTGATAATATTGATGATAAAATCCTCTATTACACATGCGGTGTATCTGTTACATACAGTGCTGTGAATTTAAGTTTAAAAAGTTGTGATGCACACAATTACAACTAGGGGTAAAACTGGCCACTGAGGGTCATTTTGACTTGTTTTCAGAGAATTGTGAACTAAAATGCACTCAGCATACTCCTGTTAAAATCCATATTTATTACTTGGGAGTTCTAGTAAAGTAAAATTTATTTCTGCAATTTAAATTGCTTACAGAAATCCGAGTACGATGTATATAAAATATGCAGTCTGTATGTTGTATGAAGTGCTATAATCTATTCCATGCATTCAGCGCAGACACTTGAAAAAGGAAAATCCTAGTTTTGCATACTCTACAGTTAGGTATTTTTGCTAATGATACAGACCTTTGTGCAATGTTTAATAAATTATTGAACTTTGAAGAGTCTTTGAGAAGTAGGGCCTGCGTGTGACTGAGCAGTAGACAAGGAATAAATGTTATCCTCAAGTGTAGCTAGCAGACAGTAATAGATGCTTGAACAGACAATATGAGCACTGAGTGAATGATGGTAATAACATTAAATATTTACATATAGCAAAAGCATCTTGACAGCAGAAAAGAGACTGTCTCTGCAGTAAGGTGGATAGCACCCAGTGTCATCTAGTGTATATCTCTCTGTAGGACAACTTTCTGTTAATAACTAGCAGCATTTCTCGGTAAGGTGCATGTTATAAAATCAGTTGTTTGGGACTCACAACTGCTATATTTCAGTCTGTGTTTTTTATACGACGTTCTAAAATCTGTGAGTCTTTTCACTGTCATACAAGACAATTTTCAAGACTTCATCGGTACAATTTCCTACTGTTTATATCACTCCATACCTACTGTAATGTAAAAATGATTACTAAGTTCAGGAATAAGATTAATAATTGGATAATAACATTTATTATTAAGGAAAAGCACATTTTGATGTGTATGTTCCTGGAAGTCCAGAATCACTCTGCTTTGCTTTACCTTAGTTTTACATTGGATTTTCTAACATGGGCAGTATCTTGAGAATTGTGTGCAGAAGGAAGTTGCACTGTGGTTGTACTCAAAAGAATTCATGAAAGCAAGAAGCAATATCCTTCTTCCTCCTGTCCTCTCCGCTGCTGAGCAGTTCCATAGAAGTAAATCCATTTTATTGAAGTTGAGAGTCCTTGAAGTGCATGCTACTTATTTATGTGCCCATGTTTGGGGTTTTTTGGGGGTGAACCTGCAAATGATGATTGTAGAACAGTTGGCATTGCTTGCACTACACTTTAAAAAATGAATCACGACTGACTTGCCACATAATTTTACAAGAAAATTATTTATCAGAAGCATAGAATAAGTTAATTTTTATACTGAAGAGTAGATTACTTTTTTTAGAGGTTCTTATCCTTTTTAATGCATTCCAAATAGCTTTCAGTTATACGAAAGAAATAAAACAAAGTTGACAGTAAATTGGATTTTTTTCAAAATACTCTCTGAAGCTTGTATTGCTACGATAAATCTGTTTGTGTTTAGTGATCTGTCATGTCATGAAATTAAAACAAATTAATATTGAAAATGAAGTAAAATGGAGTACTATCAGGCCACTTTTTAATATATTAGTTTTCTTGTAGTAGCAAAAGGGAGCATAGACCACAGTTTGAGAATCTAAGTCAATGGTGATTTTCCTTGGTTTGTTCTACTATTTTGTGGGAAAGGTAAATCCTTGGAAGTGGATACTGGAAACTTAGTTTTACTTTTGCTTAGAATTTTTCCCCTGCTTACTGCTTTTCTTGGAAAGATGCTTAGCAGCTCATTTCTTAGAAGTGGCTTCAGCATGGGTAGTTCAGTGTTCGTAGAGATCAGCATCCGTGAGAATTTGAATGATTATCAATGTGGAACATTTTAAAAAAGGAATGTGACAGAAATCTCATGTGATATGTTCTCATCTTGGATGAGTTTTACTTTGAGGCAAAAAGCTTTGCAGGTGATACCTGCTCTGAGAAGTATTCCTCTGTGGCTGTAAAATGGATGTGGACTACAGAGCTAGAATGTTGAAAACTTGATGCTAGTGGATGTGAGCAGAGGTGTTTTGAATGGGGACTGAACTGAAGAGAAGCCCAGGTGGGCTCATTCTACTGTCCAAAACTTGTCCCATATTCCTTGCTTGCTTCTTGGATGTCAAGAATTGGAAATTAGGCAGCATTTAACTTTAAGATTGCATCTGGAATCTGGTGAAGAGGCATGCCACTGGCTTTGAGAGGGCTGTGTGTCTCAGGATCCTTAAGAAAGGATACATATTTTGCAGTAGAAGATCTGCATGTATTTCTGGAGGCAACTAGCGCTTTGGGCTCTTTCTGGATGAAAACTTCTAACATGCTGATCGGTAGTCACTCTAGTTTAAATCCTCTTTCTTTCTAACACAACTGCTGGTAGATAAAATGAAGTATTCTTGTAAAAGCACTGAAATATGACATTCTTAAAAGCTTAGAAAATAATAATCTAATATAGTGATCATCAAACTTTGGACTTTTTTATTGCTATGGTGAGCAGGGAGGTTTTTGTGGTTAGTTTTTGCTGTTGCCTTTCTCTTGAGAGCTCTACAGTTCCCTACCATTGCTTTGTATGAGCACATCTTCCCTCCAGTCTCCTGACTTGAGCTTTCCAAACAGCGATAGCAGTGGAAGTATTCCAGGAAGTATAATTTGGTAAGCCATGACTAGAATTCTAGATGACATGTAAGAAACAAGATTATATTCCTTTTTTAAAAATTTGTTATTTAAAGTATGGACAATATTGATTCTTGTGGCAGCAGTTTAGGTCCTGAGGCAGAGTATGGATTAAAACATCTAAAGTGTATTTGCAGTAGGGATTTCCAAACTTAGTTCCAGTGTGCTGCCCACTCACTGAGTAAAGCCTTTCCTAGTTTGATTTCTAGGGGCTTTTTAGTCCTACTCTATTTGGGCACTTTACATCATAAATATTTGCCAAATACAATACAGGATTTAATCCATAACGTTGTGTTGTCTTCATCTCACCATCAAGGTGAGAATTTTCACTTGCAAATCTTTCATTGCACATAATTTCAGTATTTTTTTGATGCAGATACATAAATGAAGAAGATTGTTTGTTCATATAATCTTCAAGACCCAAACCCTGTAATACTCAGAATCTGAGGACATGCAAAACCCTGCTGAAATCTTACATTTTTATTTCACTGAGTTTGGGGTAGCGAAATTACATTAGACAAACTTTTTTCAAGTGTTCTTCTGTTGCAGTCTCTATAATGTTTTCACAAGCAGTATTTCAAAAGCCTTTATTCCTCCTCTTCATTCTTCCCCTTCACACTTCTTCTTGTTACTTCAGAACTTGGAGAAATTATTTTTAAAGCAATCTCTAAGCATCTTTCTTTAAGTTTTATGAGAAAGATTATGCTTCAGTCAGAACAGGCATTTAGTGTTCTCCTGTAGTAGGAAGTCTGCCATGTGGGGATTTTAGGTTTTGTTTTCTTTAACAGATTTTGTTTCATTGTTCTGTAGTATGCAGTTAAATGTACCCTAAATGATTTTCATTTAGCTCAAGGAAGGTAAGAAAATGGTATTTAGAGTCATGAGATGCTTGGGGTGGTAATTTAGTGCCGGTAATAGGAAGCAGCTTTGTTGGGGGTGGTTTTCTACTGAAATTAGTACAATCCAGTATTAATGTGTTGCTATCTATTTCATGATGATATGTGGGGTTCAGGTGCAGATTTTAAAATTTATTTATCTATATGTAAAGTGTCTCTAAATAAATGCTGTCCATGTGCTAAATGGCTAATGAATATAAGGCCTTTTACTTGCCTTTTCCTGTAAAAATAGTGCAATAAAAATGCAGGCACTAATGTGAGGGATTATATTAGCATCTGCTTTGCAATCTATGCTTTTAACTGGATCTAAGCATGTAAATTTATAATTTTCTTTGCATTGGTAGACAATTATGCTGGCATCAACACACATTAATTTCTGTTCAGCATAAAATATATTTCAGCCCCTTTACAGCTTTTCTTGGGCTAGATTGCACTGCTAAGTTTCGTTCGTTTGCATCAGCCTAAACATTCAACTGCAGAAGCACAGCACGGTAACAGAGACATGAAATATCTCTAATCTCCCTTGGAGTGATAGTAAATACAGGAGCAGAAGTATACAAAGTGTCAAAATACAAACAAGGAATGAATGTGCAAAGTTTACAGCATCTGAAACACTTTCTTAAGCTGTGAAAGCACTCCAGATGAAAATAATAATAGTAAATAAACTCCATTCAGACAGAGTGGAACAAGAATTTTGAGAATGGTTAGGTTGGAGTTTTTCCTAAAATCAATTTCATAAAATATCCAAGCTATCTCAACCTTCTGCTGCACAGTAGAAGCTGTAGAATGTACCAGGGTTTGTCCTTTCCTGTGCTGCTTTTCTTTTTTTTTTCTTTTTGGACTGTAAGAGTAAGCTTTAATAAAAATCCATGTAATGCCTTTTCAGCTATTTAAGGAAGCGTATGCTTGAGTTATAAAGAAGGGGATGAGTTTGTCTTGTCACGACCTCTCTTCATCTGTCTTTTCTTGGCAGAAAGGGATGCTTCTCTTCAGTGCTGTGTGGACTCCACACTTGAGCTGAATTAGCTTTTGAACTTTTTGTGTACTATAAATCTTAAGAGACAACAAAGTTAAAGTGCACGTCACTAGGTGGCACTGAAACATCGTTGTATGCCAAGTACAGTCTTGAGCTCTTCATCTGTGCTGCTAGAGCTGCCTGGATTTGTAAGTGTCAGGGAAATTGTTTTATTGTTAAAGGGCATAGTGTAATATATTCATCTCCATCCAAGGCAGCCATTTAATGCCCTGAAACATGCCCTCTCACAGCTCTGGCCTGTTGACTATGCTTATTTGGTGTAATAATTAGCAGAATTTCTCACTAACAGCAGTACTTACTAACACCTCACATTTTCCTCTCTGTTTTTGTACGTGATGGATTGTGCATTCTATGAATAAAGTTAAGCGGGTCACAGCCTAAGACCTGTACAACACAGCTATTTTCTGCACAATAGTTTTGAATAGATATATATTAACTCCTTTTCAATCCCTGTGGTGTGTAATGCAAACAAATTTGAGCCTTTTTGTAATAGGCTATTGAAAACTTGTAAGCACGGAACAGTTAACTTGTCAGTGTTAAGAACAAAAGAAATTGAACGAGGAGGTCTGGAAATTAGAGTACACTGTCTTTTACTAGTAGTGGGCTTTGGAAGCCTGTTGTAGTGCTTTATGAAGTTTGGTGCAGATCGCTGTACTTGGTTCTAGAGGAGCAATTCTCCTATGCATGTTAAAGGTGATCTTTCTCCTGTTGTGGCTCAAACAGTTACTCTGCTTAGTATGAAAATACAGGTGGGAAGCCTGAGTTAAACATCCCTTACCTTTTTGTGCTTAGCTGGAAATGAGTGAGTATGTTGAAAATTATTCTGATGGAAATAAAAAGTCCTTGAATAGTTACTGTGGCAGGGATCCCTGTCTTGGTTCTTTCCAGATGCGGTGGCAAAGACAGATAGAGTTAAGGGTTCCCAAAATGATTAGGTCAAGGTAGTCCTTTTTTAGTGAAACACCCAAGTAGAAAAATCTCATCAAATTCCGATGTAATGAATTAATTCAAGTAACAGTGATTTGAGGCATTTGTCACATGGAAGCTCAGCATGGGGACCGTGAAACCTTTGTCACTTCTCACTTAGATGGGAATTGCAGCATACATAGTGTTAATTGTTGGTCATAAGCTCTTACAGTTGTTAGATATTTAATTTTAAAATTCTCCCTTACGATCTTTTTTCTTAAATCCTACATTGTCCTTTTTTTTTTTTTTTTTTTTTACCCAGCCCTTGAATTCTAGTTACCACTGAAGCAACTCCATTGTAGAAGAGGAAGTAAAACAGCATGTTAAACCAGCAAATAAGAACGAAGGTGGCTCTGGCAGCTTTCTCTTAATGTCAGATCCTTGCCCTCAGCCTCCCTTATTAATGCATCCGAGCTGCTGTCACTCAGACTGTTTTAACACAGATATGCATACTATTTGTCCAAAAGGGTGGCCTAGATGTTTCAATTTCAGGTTGAGAGTACCCCAACATATAAAACCACTGTATCACATTATAAAATGGTTGACTCTAGTCCTTCTAGACATTCTGAGGGACGTGAGATTTATTTATTATTGCCTTTGACATACTCTCTAAGGAAGCTGGAGTGTTTAGAACTTTAAGGTATTTGCAGTATTTCCATTTGAACAGAGACTTTCCTGGGTGCCTTTACTTTTACAGAAATTCAGAACATTCCTTCTCTTTGTCAATTTGTACTTCCATGTTAGGGATTTTGTTTGTGTGTGTATGTATCTTTTTATAGGGTTTTTACCTCTCCTCACCACCCCTGTTCTTTTCCTTGTACTAATTTATCTGTGGGATTTTTGATGGTGTTATTATATAACACACAAAAATAATGACCTTAAAATACAGTCAGAGACTATTTAGTGCTTTTTTCTTTTTATTGGGTCATTTCACGGGTTCAATTTTGAATGTTACTACAGAGTTGATTAAGCACGTCTGTATTTTCCTGTCAGCCTGGTACAGCTAAAGTATCTGTTACGAATCGTTATGGCTGCCCCTCTTCTTCCATTAGACAACGAGTCTAAACTATTCTAGAACGAGTTAGTACTCTTTGTAGGAATTGTATGTTTATTACGTTTGGCAGTAGGAATATACAGTAGTATAAGTCTAAGATCTTTTTCAGCAGAAGGGAGCAAATGGGTCAAAGGAGAGTTGTGTTGGAGTCTGGAATGGTCCTCCTCTGCCAGCCTCTCTTTTTTTTCACCTTCAGAAACCCAGCCTGTATTTGAGAACAGCTTGGGAAAGGGAAGAAATGATTTTTAGAAAGATGCTCTCCTACTTCACAAAGTACAGACAGTGATAACAGCAGGACTATCTAGCCTCTTAGAAGAGTTAGGAATGTAAACATTTGGGGAGAAAGGGCAGATGACGGTTTCCCTGAATGAATGTACACAAGACTTAAAATGGACAAGCACAAAATATATTTATTGGAGTGGTGCTGCTCTGCAAGATTACACCTGATCGTTGCCAGTGAGGGAAAAAGTTAGAAAGAAGTAAGGTCTGTACATGCAAGTAATAAAAATAAAACCTGGAAGTTATTAGGCTTTGTAAGAGTTAGAATTGATTTATTAAAACAACATTATTTGAAAAATTAACATTTCTTAAGTTTACCCAACAAGGGTGTTCTTAAGCAAAATGCTGGTCTCCCTGGTTTGGCACAAAGATAATGGCTTAACAGATACGCTTCTTTCATAGCAGATCAGTGCTACCTTGTATTTGACCTCTTAACATTACCCTAAGCTTATTCTTTAAACCATGCAAATTCAGTTTCAAGTGTGAGTGAAAGAAATTGAGCTGTGGTTCTATAACGCCCTGTAAATGTTCCAGGTACTATGAGATACAGATCCCGACAAGCTCTTGTCTGAGTTTGTGTGAGTTATGAGGCAGAAGAGAATTTCTAACACCAGCTTTAGGACTTTGGTAAAATATATTCTTACAGAAGTAGACCAGAGTCTCCTGATGCACTGACCACTGATGGCTGGCAAAGTCAAAGTACGGAGTAAGATGCATCAAACTTTTGAGTCAGTGTGGCTCTACTGCCTCCAGTTTATTTGTTTAGGCTCCATGTGCAGAACTTCGTAAGGAAATATGGATGATTCATTTTAGTCTGCTGGTCTAAACAGTTTGGGAACCACTGAACTAAAATGTATCATTTAGAAAAACATCAAAACGATATGAAAAACAATTCCCATGAGGGAGAATTCATCTCACGCAGTGGTGAACTGCTCCAATGCTTAATTATCCTTTCTTTTAAATTGTGCTCCCTGTTTCTGGTCTGAACTTGCCTAACCTCCTTTCAGACGCAGAATTTTGCTAATCGTTGTCTGCCAACTTAAATGTTAAATGTTTGCTTTCTGTTCCCCATGTGGCTTATTCCAGAGGCTGTGAACAAAACAAAGCCTTCAAACTAAACACAATTAACAAAGTTTGCATTGTTCGCTATAAGGTTTTTCTTTAAATAATTTTTGTTACTAAAACACCTCTCTTCTTTCAGCAAACATTTTAAAGCAAAATCCTTCTTGACCTCACATGCCAAATTTCAAGCGTTTCATTAACAGTTGTATTATTATGAAGTTGAGGCAACAACTGCAGTTTATAGGTTTTCAAAGTGAGTGTTGTCATCATTTGACCAATGATGTGCTTCATGCAAAATTAGGGAATTGTTATAAATATAAAACAATGTCTGTGTATTTATTACACAGGTTATTCTTATAAGTGTATAAAATTGAATACTCCTGTACAAGTCTTGATACCTATGTTAAATTTATGGACATCTGCAGTTTTTTTTGTCCTTCAAAATAATTTGTAGCAACTGATGTAACTGTATTAATGTTGTGCTCCTGCATAGCTTCAAAAATAACATCTCAACAGTTGTGCTGTTTTGGAAATAGTTGACAATTTGTATGACACCAAATTTGTTGTAACCATGATAACAAATCAGTCAGGGCTGCCTTTAAATTATTTTGAGGAGAGGAGGGGGAATTGCACAAAGCTTCTGCTCAAAGGCTTCTCTAGTGTGAGAAATGTTTGAAGGAAAAATCTGTGTTTATCATGTCCTTGAAAAGGACAAATCACAAAGATTGAAGAGCAGAGGCAGGAAGCGTGGTGCTGCTTCTGCAGCTGAACCCCAGGGACGCAGCATACCCCTTCCTTCGGGGTATTCTCTGTACAGTGATTTTGTTAATTGTGGCATATACTCTCAAGGATTATCTTGTAACTACAGAGCTGATGTATTTTCAAGGAGGTATCTGGTGAAATGTGACTAACAAAAAAAAGAGAAATGTTCCTTGAATACATTTCCTTTTATCTATAAAGCTTTCAGCCATCTTCCTGTCTTCATTCTTGTTCATTCTGGAGTGAAGAATACAGTTAAATCATCAAATGTGGTGTCTTGGAAGACTCTAAAGGTCTTCAGATTTCACCCAGTTTGTAAGCGCTTTTATACTTCCATAGTACTTATTGTCCTAGTAAAATCTCTGGGAAATAATTTAGCTCTGTAAAAAGTCAACAATTTTTAATGGGCTACGAAGATGTTCAGATGCTGCGTAATGGGCATGACAGTTACATTATGTGAAATTTAATGCTCTAGCTCCTTATTGATCTTCCTTATAGCCGATTGCATGGCACAAGCATTTGCACTTAGCACCTGCTCTTTCTACATTAACACTATCTTCAGCAGTGCTAGCAAGGGGACTTTGGAAACCACACTTGATGCTACACTGAAGTATTTAAGGAAATATATTTTTTTCAAACTGTCACAAATTTTCCTTTCACTTTACTTTTTACTGCCGTTTCTTCTGGGTGATTTTTAATACTTAAAATTCTTCCCCGTCCCTTTTTTTTTTTTTAACTATTCTTATTACACATTGGATAATTCTACTATTACCTATCAAAATATACAGACACCAGAAGTCATGCAAGGCTCATTATTTTCTGGAAATGATGAAAAGCTGTGACAAAACTAACTGCATCTTTAATATTGCTAGTGGTTCTGAAAAACTGTATTAGTGTGACCAGCTCGTGTGTGTTTGAAAGTTCTTTGTGTATCTACATCTACAGAAGTTCTAAGCCTGTTGCAAAGGTTCTGAATCAGCATCTCAAACTGTGTCAGCCCTTGGTTTTCATCCTCCGGTCGTCGGCAGCACTAGTTAGATGTCGTACCCCAGCGAAGGTTGTGCAGTTCTACATTGCAGATATGTGATACTTCCCCAAATGTTGCGATTCTTAACGTTTCTGTTTCCTTGGGCCATTCACGTTGAAGCAGCCCCTAGTCCGTGTATTTCCCATTCGTAAGCATAGCGTGCAGCTCCTGAGGCTACACAGCTCTAGGCTGTGTAATAGACTTCGGTAGGAAATGGGCAACATCAATAACTTCCTAGTGTCATTAGTACGTGAGAGTTCTGCAGACAGCAATGCCAAATATATCCTTGTTTCAAAATGAGCCTTTTTTACAGCATGTTTTTTAGATGCGTGTGTCTTGTGTCTGTATGTGTAAGAAGAAAACTGAAGAATTGGAGATCTGATGGAAACTTGATCATTGTTTTCAAACAGAATCTGTTTCTTCTTACTTCTCAGCTAATACAGCTGGTCCATTTACCAACTGGTACCTGCTGGAAGAGGATGCACAAATAAGAAGAGGGAACAAGAAATGGATGATGGTGTCAGGATGCTTGCAGTGATGGTAGAAGTTTATTGACAGGTATACTGAGGAGGCTTAGGGGCATTTTGTCAGCAAAAAGTGCTTGTGTTTGAACAGTTTATCATTTCAGGCTTTTTATTATGATTACTGAAAGGGCTAATCCATGTGTGACAAATCTACACTCAGCTGGGTAAGAAAATTGCCAGTTCTGTTCCATTAACAGCCACTAGTCAAAGGAACAATGTTCCTGTAGGTTAAAAAAACAATTAAGGGGCCCTTAACACGTCCAGGTGGCGAAAGAGGGGGTACTGGGACGTACATACATTTTTCACACATTGCTTGGCTGCTCCAATGCGTAAATGAACTCCTAGTTCAGTTACATCAGGCAGGTATGTTGTGCATATGCGTGACTGGTCTGCGTGTGTGTGAACTGAAATCTGGGCCTGCTGATGTATGAGGAAGGGTGAGAGAGGTTGAAATCAGTAAGCAAAGACAAACAGTACCTTGACAGGCAAGAATATCAAAGAGTCTTTCAGACGGCTGCTCAGTTACAAATACTGATGTTAGACTTGAGGTCGTTGCATTACAGTAGATTGTTCATTATGTCATTTTTTTCATGACCAGATCACTTGAACTGCATCCTACTACTTCTGTAACTGCACTGGTTTCTTCAGTGGAAGAGCAAGATGCATAATGGTTATATTGAATAACCAGCGTACTTTACAGTAGTATAGTTAGGAAATTGATTTGGGGGCTATTAAATATTGTTAGAGAGTCATATATTATTTTAATGAATTATATAGAAACATAATAATGCAAGTTTTTGTCCTTAACATGACAGTGTTTTTGACAGGTAGCACTGGGGGGAGCTGTAGTATGCAAATGTGGTACAATATGGTCATATGTCTGCCAGTATTTCTGATAGGGTGGATTACAGAAAGAATGTAGCATGGAAAAGGCTTTTGGGAAGACCTGAGTGTAACAAAGGGTAACCTGGAAATATAACTTTTTCATGTGAGTAAATGGTGCTGTAAAATTGGCCAGTCCCTTAGAGATCTTTTAATGAGTGCCGTTTACAGAAATAACTTGAAGAAAAAAAACTGCTGAAATGTAATAGATGTGATAATGGAGAAATAAAAGCTGTGTACTTAGAATGTATTTTTTATTACTGAAGGTTCATTTCTGACATAACTAGTTTTAGTGAGCCACGTGAATGATCTTGGTCACTATGAAGTGTTAATACCTAACACTTGAAAAGCCTTGTAGTTTAAACAAATCTCAACGTCAAAACTCACATTCCTTCCTTAAACTATGCTAAAGTCTGTGTGTCTTTTTTTTTAATTTTTTTTTTTTTTTTAAAACATGTGAAAGAACGTTAGAAAGTATGATTGTGGAAGTTCCTGTAAAGTGGTGGCTTTTTTCTAGATGGGATCTTACTATTGTCACAAAATTTTTACTATATGAGGTATTTCATTTTCCTCCTTTATATAGCTATAGCGCTGACACTTCAGAGAGCCCTCTTCTTCATGCATGACTTGAAAGAAATCCACATTGTATTATATTTAATTTTTTTAAAAAGGAGGAAAAAGATACAGGCCCTAATGTAGATTCGTATGTAGGGAAAAAGCTAATAAAGTGAGAGATTTTTGGAAAACCAAAGGTTTGCATCGGAACTTGTGATTCAGATCTTTATCATGAGATCGTGCATTCTCAGAGTGCCTTGCTAAACCTGATCATGTTTTAGAAAACAAAAGACTATTGGAAAAAACAATATTGGAGATAATTCTTACTTATGTTTTGAATGGAGACCCTCTTTTTAGGAGCTGCCCGAGAAATTTCTGCAAACACATTGGATTGCATTGAAAACAGAAAATCCTGAAGTATTTTACTGGTTCTGGGCCTGAGTCAGTATTCTCAAGAGTAAAACCTGCAGTGGGCAGTCAGGAGAACTTATTAGGACAAAAAAATTGGCCAATGTTTTAAGACCTCCTAATGAAAGGACTTAAGGCAGAAGAGCTGTTGTAGGCTGCGAGTGGAGATGTTTCAAAGCTACTAGGCCTTTCTTTTGCACTCTCATCTCTAGCATCTAGATAAAATCTTCAGCTTCCTTTTACCTCTGTTTGCCCCGATCACTGAGGGTGAAGGGGAATAAAACTAAGGAGCATTTCAATGATTCTTGATTAAAAAAAACAAACAAACAAAAAAAGAAAGCGGCCACATCATTGACCTGGTGAAACTGAGGCAACATTAGCTGGTACTTTAGGTCACTCTAACGTAAGGCAGGTATTGAGTCAGAAAATCCACTGTGAGTATGCAGAAATGTTTTGGTGGTTGTGCCGTTCTCTTTGCATCAGGCAAGCACCGGCTTGTCTGAAAGGTAGATCAAAGAGTCCAGCCAGTTCTCAGCCATCTGCAGAGTACTGAAAATGGTAGTTCCCTAGTGTGATGTGTATTTGAAATAAGCTGTATGTAAATATGCAAGAATTGTTGAAATAGGAAGTTAAATGCAAAAGGGAGAGATCCAGTTTGAATTGTTTTCATTAATGTATTTTTTCCATAGCCTGATTAATCTTTTGCTTCTTTCTACAAAATGTTGATGGTAAGGTGGAAGTAAGTCATCGATGGCTGAAAAAAAGGTTGCTTGCATCAGCTCAGAGGTCAGGAACATGCCTGTTACAAGTTTCAAAATACAGTCTTTTCTGAGAAAAACAAAACAAACTAAAAACAAACAAAAACGTATTTAGGAAATAATGAGACAGGCTTTTCACAGTAGTGAGTCAGTCAAGTTTTTGGCAGTCTACTCATTTGAAATATTTATTTTAACTGCTTATCAGAGTGACTTCTTGTTGTATAACTAAAAACTTCCCATCCTTAAACATTTCATAGCCTTTGTTGTATCATCCATGTTTTGGACTTGTATGACTGACTTTTTATACCTGTATGGGTTGCTGCCCCAGGTCCAGAGAGATGAATTGGTGTAGTGAGGCTGACATATTCCCTGAATTCAGGAGAAATGCAGGGCAGCAAGTGGGGTTATCTTTTTAGAGGTGAGTACTACCTGCATTGACTTAAGTCTCCCTTCTAATAATAAATGTGACTGCTTCAATTAATTCTTAAATGCGTTTTGTGCTAAGTACCAGGGAAAGAAAACAAAACTTTTGCTTCTTAGTGTTTTCAGTGTTTTTATGTGCTAGGAATTGTTGTGCAATTCCAGCCTTTAATTTGGTTTCAGAACTGATTTCGATATTTCAATGTGATTTCAACAAAATTAGTTCTTATAATACATTGTTTCAACCAAGACAATGATGTGCCTATTGTAAAATTACTAGTATCTTCTGGCTTAAATGGTAATGAAGCTAAGTGGGAATTGTGCTTGAAACATTAAGGCATCCACAAACCTGTATAGCCAAGATATTAAACTTTTTGTTTTACAATTAGGAGAGAAATGAAACTTTTTGAGAATTATGTTGACATCCTGCAGGGAAATATGTCAGCTGCAAAAATTTTTACACTGTCATGCTTCTTGGCCAGGAAATGTCATTAAGTCCCATCTTTCCCTTACACCACTTAATCTAAAAATAACAAACCGTGTGTGTACCATAACTGCATTTTGCTCTTTGATGTGTATTAGCTGTGTTTCTATTCTACTCTGGAACATGTAACTCATTACTTCTATTGCCATAAAGAAACTTTAAAAAAAAGGTAAAAGTTATATGTATAGTGATTGAGAGATTCCAATTATTACTATTCCACCTGCTGAATTTTACAGCCAACCATCTCATTAATAAGCCCGTTTATTACTATAAATGAGCAGAGCTTGCTAATGTCTGTGGGAAGTTCATTGCGCGCTCTAAAACTGAGCATTAGTGCTTCTGGTATTCATTGCGGTCACCAGAATCGGATAAAATAGATCCGTTAACACTCACAGCAGCCTACAAACTAAGGTGTTTTCAGGGATTGTCTCCTTTCTGAAGGCCCAAGTACAACATTTAACAAATTTTTTGTGCAGTGCAGTGCATGGTGGCTTTATAGGGCTGGTGTGCATCAGATTCTTTCCTGTATTGGCGTGTCTAACGTATGTATAAAATTCACATTCACTTTTGAAGTGTAAGAAACATAATACCGGTACCTGAATTAACTGTTACACTGTTACTAGTTCTTAAAATGTAAAAATGAGATTTAGAAACAAGCTTTTTAAGTTGTCCGGTATCTTGAAGAAAAGACTTTGTTGTTGTTGTTGTTCTAGAGGTTTATGTGTTGGAAGAGCCTGTAAGCAACGCTTATGTAATAGTGCTTAGACTTATACATCAGTCAGGTAATATAGCCAGATCTTGATTTATTTTTTCTCTTTTTGGAGGTATTTGTGAGTAGCTTGATGTTTTTGACATCTGCGTGACAGGCTTTTGCATAAGAGATGAGGAGTGTGTTCTACCACCCAGCTGTGTATTAGTCTATACATCAAGCTGAAGAGCGGCACTTAGCCAGACCTGACACTCAGATGTGAGCTGGTACTACCTATACACAAGAGTGCATTTTGATGTCCTGTGCTTTTTGCCAAGAGCCCAGTACTTGACAAAGAGATTGTCAGTATCTCTCTTCTTCCCACCTCTTTTTTTTTTTTTTTTCTTTCTTTCTTCATAGATGTGAGTCCATGTTGAAATATGATTTTTTTTTTTCCTGCAGTTGAATATGATTTATCTTACAGATAACAAACCAATTCTAATGTTTTTAGTGATTTTGTGTACTGAAATTGTAGGAGGGTTTTTGTAATAGGAAAGTGTTGTTGTTATAGAACATGCAGCAAATTAACATGTCATTTTCTGCCAACTTCCTCTGAAGTTACATTGTGCTCAGATTAACCAATGAGTTCACGTCGGCGTACCAACAACTTGTCCCCAAAGTAAATGAGGGGCTTAGAGAAATTATACCACTAGTTCATGAATTTCAGTGCTGCTCCTCTCAGTCTAGTTGAGACTCAGTGATCAGCAGGCTGAGTGCGGAGATGAGTGACAGCTACCTGCTCCTATTTTAGTTTGACTCAACTGTTAGCTATAAACCTTAAAAACTTCTACACTTCCTCATGATTTCAGTTCTCTGTCATCTTTCACGATGCTTAAGTTTGAGTGAAATTCACTGTCACAGAATAAAATACACAGTAACGCTTTTTGCAGTTCAGCTTTCCTTGTTTATGTGTTTGCTGTAAGCCAGAAGTTAAATACTACGTGTAATATTTCTTTCTTCCTTTTAAAAATAGGATTACCAGAATAGGGAAGATCTGTTTTGACCTATATATGCAACCCAAAAAGATTATGAAGAGGGGAATTTACATGGGAAAAAAAAAAGTCTTTTGTTTAACAAGAGTCATCTTATCTACGCAATAATCAATTTGTAGTGGCATCTAGGTGATGAAATATGTAGTTGTTTCCATATATCTTGGTTTTATGAATGTGTTGGTGATACCCTGTTTTAACTTGTTCTCTGTTTTCCTTTTTATCACATGCTTATTGTTCTTTTAGAGACTATTCCATTGTTATCTGGTGTTGCTCTTAAAATGTAGAAGTATTTAATGTGCTGCAGCTTCAATTATTTCTTGTGATAGTGTTTGTGTAGTTGAAAATATTGCAATAAAAATGAGTATTTGAATCCAGTTATCTGAAATATTTAAGCATGATGGAAGATACAGTTTTACTATCTTTGAGTTGCGCTTCTATGAATAAATATTTGTTAATGCTCAGTTTGCCAAGAAGCCATCCTTGCAAGCTAAAACAAAGAAATGAAAGAAATAGTGTATTAGATTTCTAGGCCAATGCTGGCACTTAACAACTTCAAGATTGTCGTTAATCTATACTTATGCTGAGTTAACATGTTGAGTTAGACTGTGGGTAGATGAATGTGGGTGGACTTGTCATGGACTGAGATAATTTGATTCCAGAAATCCGATGGCATGTTTCAAGTCCAAATCTTTAGCTGCACAATTAATTGTATAATGTATGCAAAAAGGCTATATTACTAAAACTCTGGAAAATACAGTTTGGGGGAAATCAGGCTTTTAACTTAGCAATTTTTTAGTGGTCATATTGATTAAACATTGGTGGAGTTATTCTTAGTCTAAAACAGAAGTAGGTAGGGAGTTAAGAGAACAGATGGGACAGAGGAAACCTACTCTCTGCAGTCAGCTGGTTCTTAGCACACTCCCAGCATCAGACCAGATTTGTGGCTGTCTTCTGGGATGGTAGGTCTTGAGCATGACATCTGAAATGTCGTCAGGTTGTAGGGGCTTTGGCATGCAATAGATGATGTTTTCTTTTTCCTTCCTATACCTGTTTTAGGAAACATTTTAAAGTATGCCCAACACTGAGATTTGTCTTTTAATAAAGTTTATTATTAAGCCATTTAATGGAGTATGAGTTTTGTACACATTGGATCCACAAATTGAAGCGAGAAAATGAAAAAGAAAGAAGAAATTAGTATATAGGTATAAATCAGGTATAGTTCTGAAGAACATTAGACCAAGGTGTATTTTCAGTGCAATAAGGATGGATTGTCTAGAAAAGACTTTAGGAGGAAAAGTACTCAAGTTCTCTGAAGCTACCTAACCTGAACTACTGCTTTGTATGTGGAAAACGTCCACTGATTTTTCCTGTTTAGTTTTCCAGAATTTAGGGTAATAAGATAAACAATTGCACATGTTTGTGTCTTCTTAATATAGCTAGTTTTATACTTGTCTGTTTATACCTTGGTTTTTAGTCTAATTTTCTGTTCCAATTTTACTCCTCCAAAATAGAAAAAAAAACTTCTTGAAGAACTTGGAGAGAACACGCTTCCTTATATGACACCAGGCGACGCTGATTTCCATCAGTTGGTAATGTATTTCTTTTAACTACTTGTTTTAAACTAAAGTGGCTCTTTGCACTGATCAACAAATAAGTCTTTCTTCAAAGAGACACACCGTGCAGTCTGATATGAAAAGGTGGCTGATGATGTACTTCCAGGTGGTACGAAATAACACATCCAGAATGGGGATATTCGAGAAAGAAAACTTTGTGAACTTTATTTGTAGGCTTTTTCCCTGCATATTAGTACCTGAGTACCAGATAACACATGTAACAATGCATCACCGTTCCTTACACTTTCTTTAAATAAAATACCTGTTGCCATTATTTAAGCTTTGGGTGGGTTTGGTTGGTTTTGGGTTTTTTTTGGTTGGTTGCTTTTGTTTTGTTTTTTTTCTGAGTTAAGACACCTATTCTTTAAAGCTCAGGTTGGCCAAAATAAGGAAAATATTAATGTAGAAATTTGTTTGTGGTTTTGGTTTTTGGGTTTTTTTTTGGCTTAATTCGACTTACTGTTTGAAAGTAACCCTAAAGACTTTGCTTACAAAATGGACCATAGAAACTGGAATGCTTGCCTCAAATGAAACTGAGTAAAAGTAAAAACAGGCCCAGTAGCCACATGAGTAGTAAACCAAATATGTGTATGGAAGACTATCATGAACTTAGTAGAATATTCTGCACCCATCATAGGGCTTTCTAGGTCATCTACAAAACATATGGCATGAATTGTAGGTTCAATCAGATCAGAACATGGTAAGATGAAAAGCATAAGAAAGAATCTCGTAGTTTGAAGAGAGCAAGCATGCTTACATTAACAGGCTTACATTAACCTTTCTTGTCTTGGTCTATGGCTCAAAGATGTATACAGTAGCATAAAAATTAGGGCTGAGTTTCCTTGCAAGGATGAATTTCTCTTTTGCAGGATTCTAAGGCCAAGAAAAGGCCTTAAGAGAAGCTTAACAGAATGTTGTTTTAAATAAAAAAACACAACAAACCCCCAAACGTGTTTTTTCAGTCTTAAACTAGTGTTCAAGAAGCAGCTCTTCCCCTTTTTGAGACTTAGGCAGCTTGCTGTTTTCCCCTTCCTAGTTCTGTTAACATCCCTCCGGTTTGTTCTCTTTTGTGTCTGTTGCTGTCAAGAGCTGTTATGCTTTTCTTTTTCCCATCTTTGTAAATCCTCAGTCTTATGTAGCTGATGTGAAAAGAGAAGATGGAGCCAAGGTTGCACAAGTTGCTCAGTATCAGTAACCTGTAAATATAGAAGACAATGGGAACAAAATGAGCGGTGAAATCAGACCTGTTCAAGCCTTAATAGACTTTAGATACATTCTTTTTGCATCATATAGAAGTGCTTTTTTTGTGTAGTGTTTGTGTGCACTCCAGGAATTTCTAAGTATGCGTGATAATCATAAGCATCACAAGCACCTCCTAAATTCTTATGGTGGTGACGAAATGGTACTTTAATCACTGCTGTAGATATTACAAGTTCCCTGATGCTTAAATGTACTACAGATGGAGAGGAAAAGGAGGATGAGAGCATGAAGACAACAAAATGGCAAAATAAAATATCATATTTTAGTTTTGTAGTCTGTCTTTCCTGGAGAGACCTGCCTTACTCCTTTAAGGATCCTCCCCTTACAAAGCAGTATTCTTTAAACATATTGGACTGGTTAGGTAGGATGCAAGTGAAAAACTACAGTATCCTGTCATGTATGGAAATGTACAGTCTGAACAAAACTAAGAAATTCCATCACAAACAAAACTTCACCGGCATCCTCTTCAGTGCACGTAGCCTGATGAAGGATTTCAGACGTGGTCCCTAAGCCATAGCCTGGAACAGTAGTGTTTAAAGCCACTTAGAAACAAGAAAAAGTCTGTTAACAAGGCAATTCACAAGTATCTGAGGTACAAACAATCATTTCACGGTTTAAGTGGCAGCTTGCTTATTAAGGGTCCTTATTGCTGATTTTTAACTCTATTCTATCACTTGAGTCATACCATAGGGTGATTCTGTGTTGAGTACCACCATTGGAAGGGAAAGCATGTGTTTATTTAAAATTATGTGTAATATTCATATGAAGAACTGAGCATCAAATGTGCTTTTCTTTAGTTCTGTAGTTGCCTGTAACATACCTACATCTTTTTGAGGCAACAGTGAATTGACCTTTAATACTTGATGTCAGAGTTACAACGCAGAGGGCATGATTGCTCCCCATTCCCCATCCCCCCAAAACAACAAGGTGTCCAGTGTGAACCCAGCGTTCACCCTCTGTTCTGATCCCTTAATGCTTTCCGTATGTAGGACATAGCACACGGACTGCTGGGAGATTTAAAGAAAACCAAACTGTTTTCATGTGATGTGTCGGAAATGTTTTTCCATTTCCTGATTTCTTCAGAGATGCCAGCATGGAGGGGTTTTTTGTTGGTTTGTAAAATTTATTCTAAGGTAGAACTCTAAGTATACTGTATAAAACTTAATGATTAAACAGTTCTTAAGCATGTAATCTTAAACACAACCCAGAGGTAATGTGGCTCTGACTTAGCAGGCAACAAAATGTGGAAGACATTACCTCTGCAGTTCAGGAGGGGAATAAAATGTTCTTACCTTTGTAAAATCTGTGTGCTTCCGTTCTAGTGCATGTTTTCAAGCATTTAGTTGCTTTACATTGTATTGTTATTTCCCTCCTTCTGTTTGTAATAATTGTTTGGAATTTCATGTATGTGATTTATGTTAGAAGTTCAGTGTATTAAATGTATGTAAAAATAAGTAATAATAATTACTTTTAAAATATGCCATAATAGCGTATGTAATGTGGTAGTTGGTTAAACAGACCTGAGTATGTCCGATATACAGAATTATTTAAAGAAATACTATTGTCAGAAATTATCCGTAGGTAGTTACGGAAGATAACTACCGTAGGTAAATATCCATAGGTAGTTACGGAACATAGTTTTTGGAAACGATAAGAATGTGAAGAAAAAAAAAAAAGCTTCTCTGTAAAAATACACAAGAAATGGTAGTAAGGTTTATAGATAAAAAAAAAAAAATCTGTTATGTGTCATCATTATTTTAAAAATAGACTTCCTTTTGTATTCCTCTTTTTAGTAGAAAAAAGTGATCATATAAAGCCGCCTCACCAGTGTTGCTGGATAACAATGTGTTACAACACGGAAGTACTAAGATGCGGTAGAAAATGTGCATACTGACATACTACCTGGTTTGTGTTTTTTAATGGCATATTTTCGGGATTTTAAAATGAATTTCCTGAAAAAGCAGGTTCAAATCTAGCTTGGAAGCAGATAGTTCTAGTGAAGTGGTTTTGAGTTGTAGCAGAAGGAACCCATAGATGGATGATAAGTCAGTGGGATGCTTTTGTGCTGGTGGCTTTTATTTCTTTTATAAAAACATTTTGAACATAACCTATGACATAAGTAACAGTTTTGAAAGATCAGGTTTGTGCATCCATGTACTCCTGCCCCATTGCCTAATGCCTTCAGATTTCCATTTGTTTTTTTGTTTTCCCACAACACTGTCAGGGTGTACCTTTTCCCCAGAGCAGTGACTAACTTCTGAGCTCTAGGAAAGGTGTAGTGAGTATTTCCGAGCTTCACATGTGCTAACTGATACCTGATAGGCTCAAATTACAGCCTTTTCCTTGCTATGGACCCTAGTTGATATCTATTTATTTTATTTCTCTGTTTTAATGGAATTCATAGGAACTGAGTCTATTTAAGAACTTATTCTCTAGCCTTTATCCAGTTTACCCAACAGTCAGCGGTGGTTAAAGCAGATTTACAGGCAACCAATAAAAGGTGTGATTATGTGATATTTCCTTAGAAAACCAGATTAACAAAATAAAATAATCCAAGCCTTTCCTGGAGTGGGAAGCAGTATTTTGCATACAAAGCAAGACGCTGCTGATCAGCAGCGTTATACCTTGCTGGGAGTTGTTGCCTCCACACGCTGTTGGATTCTGAGCTCCAGCTGATACCCAGAGCTGGTGTGGGCAGAAAAGGATATTACAGGTAGGGAAATGGGAAGGAAAGGAAGTTTCCTTTCATCTTTTATATAAACTTTTATATAAAATAGGAGAGCTTATTGGCATGCATTGAGGAATCTGACAATTGCAAGAACCAGTATGTCAAGGACTGTTTTGGAGGTAGAGGTGCAGTGCAGCAGGTTAGCCTTTTTTTGAAAATTTATGTTTGAATTTTGTTATTTGTGCCTTAAAGACTGTTGTTATATAAAACTATTTCCGTTTATCCTGTAGCCCTTTAAAATTCTGTACATCAGAATGAGACAAAATGGTCTTTGCAGCCATCATAAAATTAGGAGTTACTTCTTTGCTGCTTGATGTTCTATTGCTTGTATACTTAAAGGTATTATTATCTACAGATTCATCAGGGGAGCTTGTATGTTCTACTGATTCGTGCCAGAATTCCAAGGTGTATTTATTTAGAGATTTGCCCTGGTGATACTCTCTGGTTACAGGCCACTGGTACATATCCACAGTTTTTCCAATATATTGAAATGAGAACATCAAGTGACAAATACTGGCATCTCTTTCTTCACCGTGTTCTAGACTCATGCTTGATAACTTGTTGATTTAGCCTTGTGTGCTCTTAAATATAGGAATTACTTTGATTGCTATAAAAAGGATAATTCTTTTACTGTTTTTGTTTTTTGCTTGTTTGTTTTTCTCCTTTAGTGGAAGACCAAATATTCTAAGCTGATTTTCAGAAAATCTGATGCAGTACCTGAGGAGCTCCA
>JAVSBS010026559.1:4157-19981 GCA_033124195.1 Coracias cyanogaster | reverse complement strand
CGGGCGCGCGCGGCGGTGGCGGCGGCGGCAGCGGGGAAGCCGGTTCCGCTATATGCGGGGCGCGGCGTCGCGGCGGGGGCGGGCCGCGAGGGGGCGAGAGGGCGGGGCGGAGGGGGCGGCTCACGGTGTCATTTCCGCCCCGCTCCTGGCGCCCGGCGCGCAGAGGACGAGGGGAGGGAGAGAGGGCGGTAAGCGCGCCGCCATCTTGGTGACCTTCACGTGACGGCGCGGGCGGGCAGCCCATTGGCCCGCCGGCGGGGTGGGGCCGGGCCCGCGGCCGGCGCGCGCGGCCCGGCGTGACCCTCGCGGGCGGGGCGACCCAAGGTGACCGGCCTGACCTTCGCGGCAGCCGCCGCCGGCCGGAGCGGCCCCGGCCCTGCCGCGGCGGGGAAAGCCGCCGGGCTGTCGGTCTCCCCTCTGCGCCGCCGCTCTCTCCCCCGCCCCGGCCCTCCCTGGCTCCCTTTCGGCGTGGTGCGGCTGGCTCAGGCGGCCCCGCCGCCCGCAGGTTCGCTTCCCCGCCTCTGTCAGGAAGAGCTGCTTCTTCCCGGTCGCTCCTGTCTTCGCGTGCTTGTCTTGTGCTTGCCTTCTTCAGTCGTGGCTGGCCCTCCTTATTTTGGCAAGGCCTGAGTTCTGAAGAAGCTGGGAAGGAGTTTTGAGCCTTTTTCTGGTTCTTAGGATTGCCCAGGGGCTCTTGCATCTATAGTTCTTTCTCCGCCTGCATCCTCCGTGTTGGTGTGTAAAAACTAGGCTTTTAATTTTTGAGAATTAACTCAAGTTAAACCTTGGGATCTTTGGTCTACAGTAAAATTACAAATGAATTACAGGTTTTTTGAGTCCTAAGATGCAGAGTCTGACCCGGAAGCTTTTGCTTGGAAGTTTATTATCACAGCTGGTTTATCATAGTTAACAGAGGCTTAATCTCTGCGCACAGGCATTCAGGCTTAACAGCTCTTTGTTTTACAGTAGAAGCAGATTTCAGCTTAGCTGTAGTGCAGGCCTGTCAAGGCATACAGTCAAAATACCTATTCTTATTTGCAGGTACAACATGCAAGTAAACAAATTGCTGCTGATAAGCAGTACAAGGGTATCATCGATTGTGTAGTGCGTATTCCAAAGGAACAAGGCGTGCTGTCTTTCTGGCGAGGAAACTTGGCAAATGTCATCAGATACTTCCCAACTCAAGCACTCAACTTTGCCTTCAAGGATAAGTATAAGCAGGTCTTCTTGGGAGGTGTAGACAAGCACACCCAGTTCTGGAGGTATTTTGCTGGTAACCTGGCTTCTGGTGGTGCAGCTGGAGCCACTTCCCTCTGCTTCGTGTACCCCTTGGATTTTGCAAGAACCCGTTTGGCCGCTGATGTTGGAAAAGCTGGCGCAGACAGAGAATTCTCTGGTCTAGGGGACTGCCTAGTCAAAATTACCAAGTCTGATGGTATTCGTGGCTTGTATCAAGGGTTCAATGTCTCTGTCCAAGGCATCATCATTTATAGAGCTGCCTACTTTGGGATCTATGATACAGCAAAAGGTAAAATTTCAGAGGGGATCTGATAAACTGATGTTCAGAATTGTATTGTTTGTCAGTTCTTGGATGTTACTCTGTGTCTGTCTGTAGTAACTGAGTGTGGAGGTTGAGGAGGATATCAGTCCCAGCATCAGTGACCCTGCAGTGTTAAGGCAAAACTTGGGCGTGTGTTGATGGCAGCAGGCTACTTTCAAGTCCTCCCGGTTTTGTACTTAAAAGGAGTTTCTCCTAATACTAGCAAAGCCTGTTGGTAACCATACACAATTGTAGTAAGTGTTTTTTTGCCTAGTGCCTTACTGTATTTATATTGGACCAATTAAAGTGTGTTTAGGAGAATAGGATTGAGTGGTGCTTTTACAAAGCACTTTTGTTAAGCTTGACATTTGGGCATAGAGGCCATGGATAATTTAGGGTTTAATTCACAGGGACAGTGAC
The DNA here is from genome assembly GCA_033124195.1 of Coracias cyanogaster. Lineage (NCBI taxonomy): Eukaryota > Metazoa > Chordata > Aves > Coraciiformes > Coraciidae > Coracias > Coracias cyanogaster. The sequence continues at coordinate 18,024 of JAVSBS010026559.1, read as the reverse complement.
TTAGTTTAGTGATATTTATTTCTAAAAAGAGTAGAGAATTGTTAGATTTCTTCTCATGCCAGTCTGAAAAGAATCCTGGTGCTTAAATGTTACCTGTTTTGATTACTGAGAAGAAAATGGTCTGAATTTCCGTAATGTTTTTTTTGTATTGCTTTGCCCTGTTTCGGCTTTATCAAGTGTCTTGTTGCAATTTCAAAGTATGGCTTTACAACATTTCATGATAGTTCATCTGGTAAAGTAGCTGTCATGAGTGAGTGAACTGGAGGAGTTTAAAAAGCTAATTACTTTTATTTTATTGCAGGCATGCTCCCAGATCCCAGAAATACTCACATTGTTATCAGTTGGATGATTGCCCAGACAGTGACTGCTGTGGCTGGTGTGGTCTCCTATCCCTTTGATACGGTGCGGCGTAGAATGATGATGCAGTCAGGACGCAAAGGAGGTAGGCTGTTGAATTTGTGCAGGTTTTTAAGCAGCGTTAAAGATGGTTTGGGTTTTTTTCATCCCTTAGCACTTACAGTTCCTTGTTGCATAAATCTGGTTTAAGTTACATTAAGCTTAAATGATAGGAGGAAATTCAGTAGGACTCAACTTGTGGTCTTGGTCAGGAATTACGCTGAAGGCTTTTGTTTTTAGAACATGAAATGGGCAAATGTACTGCCTGTTTGCAATTGCAAATTTAATTAAGGCAATTATAGTATAATTACAGTATAATTGCAAAAAAGAAGGCTTAACAGTTTTATTTTGTGACTTAGCTTTTAATAACCAGGGAAGCAAGCAGAGAGGAAAGGTTTCTATTGCCTGAACTAAGTGTTGTGCCACAGTTTTAAAATGTGGTTTGGGACATCACCAAGTAGAGAAGTGAAACAGCAGTTGTTAAAAACATCTTAAGATACAATTACAGGAGTTAAAAATGACCGTTTGCTCTTTTTCTACAGCTGATATCATGTACTCTGGAACAATTGACTGCTGGCGGAAGATTGCAAGGGATGAGGGAGGAAAGGCGTTCTTCAAGGGTGCATGGTCCAATGTTCTCAGAGGCATGGGGGGTGCTTTTGTGCTTGTCCTGTACGATGAATTCAAGAAAGTCATTTAAACAGCCTAACTAGATTTGGAAATTGAGTTGAGCAGATCATGTAGAATAACTACCATTATGGACCATTGACCTTCAAGAAATTCCTGTGAGTCTTATTTATCGGAGCCAGATGATATTTGTAGATGGGGCTAGAAACTGACATAGATAACTGATCCATTTCTCAGAAACACATGAGGACACTGAATCTGGCAGTTCAGTGTAGTGACCTTTTTTTTTTTCCAGCAATGAGGAGTGGGTGGTGTTGGTTCTGGGTCCAAAGCAGCTGGGTCCAATTTAGGCAGAAAAAAATTGCTTGCCTGTGGATCAGTCCTCGGTTTCAAGTCCTATCTTCTAGGACCATAAAATTGTATTTGAAAGTACTTGCTAACAAATCATGTTCTTTTCCACTTGTACTGAAGCACTATGTACCATTTTGCACAAGCTGAACATCTAGCAATTTTGTTCTTAAATTGGGGCATTCTGCTGTAAAACAATAAACATACTTACTCTATCTGTGTTGAAATTATTACATAAAAGTTTTGGGAAAGCCTCTTTTATTTAAAAACTTGTTTCAGGTAATGGTTCCTCTGATAGACTTACACTGCACTCTGTAACAGAATAAGTGTGATTTTTTTAAAAACAAAAAGTATACTCGAATGTGAGAACTTTTGGGTGGGGAGGGGGAGCATGGGTTATACTAATAGAAATTACTCCCATTCTTTGTGCCTGGTAGTGTATGATGGGCTGCTGCAAGTGGCTTTTTGCATGACTCTTAGAAAATTATTTTCAACTTTTCCTATGATTTAAAGTGGGGGGTTTTCTGTTGTAGTGCTAGGAGAACCCCAGGTCCCAAGGATAGCCAAAGTAATGCTCTTTCCCTTGGTACAATGGCTTAAAATGAAATAATTTGGTTGGTTATTTTTTTTTAAATCAATGTAGAGGGCAATGTGGCATTCATGCAAAAACCCAGGAACCCAGTAAATGCCTTCAACTTCTGAGTGACTGATGTATTGTATTGTTGCTGCTATCTGGAAATGCTGATTGTGCCATTTGAGATACTGTTTGGCCTGATCTGTAGCAATGGTCAGTACCTCTGTGGAAGGTGAATTTAATCTGAAATGAGCTTCATTCTGGGAGGTGAAGTTGATGGGGGGTGTGGGAGGGATTATGTGTGCTTCTGTGTAGCTGTGAAATACCAACCAAGGTAGGTCAGCCTTCAGTATGGACTGATTGGTGTCTAGTTCTGGAGAAGACCAAAATCAGACTGAATGACTTCTCATACTGCTGTTCGAGATAATGTAATACCTATGTGCCGTTCTTCATATGTATATAATCTTACTTTTGTACTTTGTAATCTGCAAAGACACGGTAGCGGGACCAGTAAAGGAAAACAAGGCATTCATCTTCCAGTCATCTTTTTAAGAACTCTGCCTGTACCTTGCGAAAGAAAGAATGTCACTGAATGAGTCATGGAAGGCTGGCTGATCGGTCTCGAGTTCTTCTGTGTGCCTTCTGAGGTTGCTATTCAAGATGAGTATTTAAATTAACTGCTTGGCTTTGGCTGGTTTTTACCTCCCTCTCAAACATTTTCCTTTCGCTGTCACACAGGCACTGCTTTCACCATCTGTATGTGAATGTAAGCACATTAGGCAGCTACTTTGTACATGGGCTAATAGCAAACCCTACGTACCTACCGTGAGTGGCTTTGTCGTCTTCTGTAACAGTAGCACCCTTGTGGTGCGGGCAGGTCATTTGCCGTTGACTTTGCCAATCAACCTGCTGTTTCAGGTCTAGTTGTATTGTTTTGGAGGGAGCAGGGCAAGAGTTTTTGGCTATACAAATACATTGCTTAGCTTTATTTTCTGTGTCGGTGGCTGGAAAGGTAGAGAGAATGGCAGCATACCTCACATAACCTCACTGCGAGTGTGTGGTGGCACCAGCTTTGTGAAGAGGAACAAAATGTGACAGTTACTTGAGCGGCCCCTGAAAATGGGAGGATGTTTTTCACCTCACCTCCCAGCCCCCCCTCCAGAACTAGGTTTTAACCAGAAGAAATAGGAAAATAAATCAATGCAAGTGTAGGTGTTTTTTTTTAAGTGGAACTGCAATTTGCCTATGCTGTGTGTTCAGCATGTATTTACTACTTGGTGTTAACTTTTTTTTCAGTATATGGCTTCCCTTAGTCATGCAGCAATTTTCAATGTGTGATTATGCAGTGTGGGAACATAAGAGGCAAACAATAAATGAGACTTTTAAAAAAAGCATTTGTTTTCTGCCTTATTGAAACTGTTGTTGAAATGTATTTATTTTGAAAAGTATTTTTTACAGGAAAATACTGAATTTGTAGAAGAAAATGCTGGAATCAAAAACCTCTTATTTTTAGAAGGCATTGGAAATGGAACTTGCACGCTTTGATGAGAATAAATAAAATACATTGGCATGAGGAAATCTTTACATTTAAAATCCAGTTATTAAATCTTATTACATTTTCCCATTCTCACAACTTGCACTGGATTTTTAAAAATAACGTTTGTGATTGAAGTACATATTAATACTGCATGTGAACATTTGCTTTGAAAGTAGGGAGCTCATGAAATGGCTGAATGGCAGCCCAGCATTAGTTAGTTATGGCAAGTGTCATTTCCCATTTTCTGTTTTGTGTAAAGTTAGTTGAATATCCTGTGACAGTTTGGTATTGCTGGTTGCAAGGTTGAAGGGCAATTTTCAACATACCTTAAATAGCTAATTTATGCTTCAGCAAATACTCTGGATATATTAAAAGGATAAACTGGGGGAACTAACTCCTGTGGCATTCTTAAGCAGGCCTGTCATCCTATAGAAAATCTTATGCAGAGGGAAGAAGCTTCATGGCAGTGAAGACAGGAATTAAGTTTCTTCTGTTGTGGATGAGAGGCCTTCTTACCTGGTGAAGAAAATCTCAGCAAGGTTCAAGCAAGTCTTCACAGTAGGTGTTGGTAGAAAAGCTCAGCTGCCAGGCATTGTGGTGTTGAATAAAGGGGAGTGAAAGATTACCGATTTCCTCCACTTCTTTCCCCTGCTCCATTTTGGGTGGCTTTTTATGGGACAAATAATTTTACGGGCTTTTATATTCATTTTCTGGTCTGAAGTATTCCTTGTCAGGACGATCCATGATTGTCTTTCATGTTGGGGAATGCCGATGTGTTTTTGGAAAGTCAGGTCATCTCTTCAACTATAGTTACTTCCTCAGTACAACTTTTTTTTGGCAGATTTACATATTCTGTCTAAAGAGAAAGAAGATTCTGTGGCACTCAACAGAGTCACTGTTGATCAGAGAACATTTCTAAACATCAGATACACTAGTAACAAAGGCACCGCCTCTTGCTGTTTTAGTACATAAATTCTTGCGAAGTGGGAGAAAAGGGTATTAAGAACGGTTAAGGATCATTTGTCTTCTAACATGTATGATCAGTAGTAGCTACTTGTCAGTGGAAGGAAAAGGACTAAAAGTTGATTTAAAATAGACAGTAGGAAAAAATATGCAGTTGAGTATTGGCTCAGCTTTTCATATGTAGGCATTAAGTAGACTTAAGAGAGAAAACATTTTGGTTGCTATCACACATTTTCATGTTGGTTAACCTGGAGTTACACAAGAGTGGCAATTGCTAAAGATCGTAGTACTGATACAGCAATTGGGTCTTAAAATACTGATGGGAGATAAATTTGATTTTTGAAAAGGTAGGAGGGATAGTACTGTGGGGGAAAAAAAGGGCAAACTTGCTGTCATATTGAGAGTATGTTACAGAACATCAAACCAGGCTATCTTGGGGAATTTCATCTAGGAAATCTGTGGGATTGGTAAGTGCTGCAGGGCTTTGTGGTTGTGGCATTTTGTGGTCCTTGGCCGTTCTCTGAGGAAAACTGCATCTGCACACCAAGTGTCTTGCGAGTTCTTGGAATGTATTTAATTCAGGAAAAGATGAAAACAAGAGTATTAAAGGATAGTTCTGAGTGAGGGTGAAGAAAGCATTTGGGGTGAAAATAACAAAAAAGTGAAGTAAGATGATTAGAATAAAATGAATTAGAGGAATGCAAGGCATCTGATGCACTGAGTGAATTGCTTGGTGGGATCTTGCCCACAGAAAATAGAAAAATGGGCCGTTCTTTAACACGAGTGTTAAGGATACAAGTGCAAACTAAGTGCAGAAAGGTTAGGGTTGTAAATCATGAGGCTTTTTCAGTGATCTGAGGAAAAGTTGTATTGTGAAACAGGACATAATGAGAAAGGTCATCAAGTAAGTAGGGACAAAATGGGGAAATGCAAACTTTTAAAAGGTGTGATTAGCAAAGGGCGTTACAGGTTTCAAAATAGCTCATAAATACATTAGCACTAAATGCAAAGAAGAGATAGTCCTGGTATTCAGTGGAGAAGGGGAGCTCTCCTGAGATAACCTATTTGTGCTTTGTTATCCACTTCGAAGAATTACAGCATTCAATCAGTGTTAAAAACACCAAAATGTGGAGAGAAGAGGTAAAATAAAACTAATACTACATTAAAATAGGCAGAGTCTAGTAACTCATGTGTTTAGACATGTCAGAGACTTAAGAATTCTCGTCACTACCTGTTGGCAGGTCTGAGGCAACCTGAGCTGAGGGCTTCACTTGAACTCTTGACAATGGCTTCTGAGAAGTTGCTGCCTGTGTGGAAGCGCCTGTGCCACGGTGTACAAAACCACATCCGTAAGGGCTTCTGGGCTGTGGTGGAGTGGTTTGAGTAATTCTGGTAGCATATGCACAGGAGTTTAGTAAATGCAAGCAATCTGGAGAGTCTGCAATTTCTGAAGGACTGCTTGCTACTTTACTAGCAACTACTATTTAATAATATGATGGACTATGGACTGTTGCTGCTCTCTAGCTTAGCTCTGGCAGCCTGATATGAAGTGAGATATCAGGTATTTATGACTTAAGGTGTATGAGGAAGCTCACCAAAGTTACATCATTACCAGCTTTCTACTGAAGCCAAAGGTGGTATGACCAAATACAAGTAAGTTAGGACAATGTGCTGGTATATAGTTGTAAAAGCTAGAGAGTTTTAGTAGTATAACAAGGATTCTTTGTAAAGGGAAATTTCTGTGTCACTGTTGAAAGCTGGGTTGAAAAGGATGATGTTGTCCACTGAAACACTGTAGTAATAAACTAGCCTGATCTGTTGACTTAAAGTAATTCCCTCACTGTGCAGACACTATACAAACCACTGTGAAATGGACAAATTGGAAGAGAAGCATTAATGGTTCAAAGCCTGGTTGTCATGACATGTGAAGAAAGACTGGAAGAGTTAGTTGCTCTTGGAAGTGTGTAAGATACTGTGAACAAGAAAGGTGCAAGGATAAGAAGTAATGGATCTAAGTGCAGTAAAACAGGCTATTAAGAAAACTTTCTAAAAGTAAGGATAATTAAACATTAGAACAGACTGCACAGAGATGCTGCAGAATATTGGTTGAACCCAATTGCACAAAATATCTAAACTGTCGCAGCTAATGACAGTTCATAGCTATACTGAAGCAAAGAGGAAGGCTAGTTAAGCTGTTGAGACTTTCCAGCCCTGTTGATTTTCATGATTCAAGGGAACATGATTTTTACATGAGTATAGGAGAGGCTTACAAGATATATATTCAAATTGTATTATGATCACTGATATTTGAAAATGCTTCCTCACTTAGGTTATTTTCTTAGTATGAATAGCAACTTAGCAATACCGGTACACAAATTACCGGTGTCAGTAAAAGTGTTAACTTTGGTCTTAAACGGTTTGCAAATATGTACAGGATAATCGCTAGTCTCAGCACTGGCATAAAGCATTTCTAGTTTCAAAACAGCATGCTTCACGGGAGATCAAATTAGTTATTAATGGACCAAATGTATATGCTCATCTTTATATGCCAGTTCTTCTAGTCTTTGGCCTATTGTAGTCAGTAGTTAACAAATGTGATTGAATTGAAAAGAAACCATACCTGGGTATCTTTGTTAGTTGATGCATTAAATTTGTCTCTTGGTTGTGGTATGGGAGAAAATATGCTCTTGAAACTGCAATACCTTTGGATAGAAAATGGGATTGTGAAGAAATTGAAAACACTGATAATACAATTTACGAACATTTTGTGTTGTAGCTTAAGGACATTTTTTACTTTCAAGATTGAATAGCTATTGCTCTTCAAGTCACTAAGTGAGAAGTGAAATATTTTGAGTGTAGGCTGGTGGGTAACTATTATTACACTTGTTATCTGGGTAACTAAAAATTATTTTGTAACAAGAGGCAGAGTTTATTTTGCAATGACTATCAATAATTCATGTTCAAAGCAATATGGCTGTTAAATACTTAAGAACAGAAATGTTTTTGTAGGATCTGGTAGAATGAATCACTTCCTAACTTTAGCATCCTTTCCCCCTTTTTCACTTGTAGTGATTTTGCATGCCCAAGTGCCTTCCACAGCACTACTGGTAATAAAACTTCATGATATTGATAATCAGATTATTTTGAATTTGTAGGTAGGAAGGTAGAAGGAATGTGTTTCATAGAAATGATACTATATCAATAGTTTCTACACCAATAAGGTTGATTTACCTTTTGAAAAGGCAATATAGAAGCAGTGTCACTGAGATTGTTGCAAGTGCTATCAGAAATAAAGTCAGAAAGATAAAGTAGTCTTTTCCTTGACCTGAAACATCCAAGAGAGAGAACTATCTTAGCATGCCAAAAAGCTACCATTGTGACTGTCAGTAATGAATGCAAGCTTCACCTAATTTTTTTAATAATCTGAAGGACTTCAACTTGACTTCTTACAGAACCTTGTCAGAAAGTTCAAGTATACTTGAAGCATTTTAAACCTTTTCAAACATTTAAAATGTAGAGAATTAAAAAAAAAATAAAAATCCAGAAAAGGAGGAGAAACAGAGTCACAGAATGAATAACAGCAAAAGTGGTGGAGCTGTAAAAAGAGTGTTGAGGAAAGGGTGAAAAGGAAGACGCATAAGGAAAGGAATGATATTCATGGCAAAACCTTAGAACTGAAAGGCAGCCTCAGCACTTTGGACCGAAGACCAAACTGGGTCTCTCTTGGCCTGTTCCTGTAGTGCTGGCATCTGTGTAACTGCTGCCTTCACAATCCTGACGAATCATAGGCTGATACCAGCCTCAACTGCCGCATTACTGGAGCTTCTCCACATTAATAATTTCCACCCAGTTTCTTCCATGTCATTGGGTAAGAATAAGATTTTATTTGTATGCGTGAGTGTGAGGGAGACAGACAAACATGGTAATGTTGAAAAAAAAAATCTATATTAAAATAGTGTTTCACAGTCTTACCAAACTCGATGGGTTTGCTCCATTCTCCCCAGTTTGAGCTTATGAGACAGTTTTTTCCTTGTGCTCTGATTTTCAGAATGTATTTTTTTTCCTTATTGTAATTTTGGAATTCGTATCTGTTGTTCCTTACCTAAAATCAAAGCAATCAGACTGTGCATTTCATTCCACGAATAAAATACAGGGTTTAATTTTCTGATACAGTTTCCATAAAAAACCTAATTTGTATTATTTTGTAGCTGTGTACTTATTAAATGTTATTATCCCCAAATTTAAAACCATGATAAATTAATCTTGCCACCAAATCTTTCTGGTTTTTGAAATTTAAAGTTGGATTTTGAAGTATGTTGGGTCTTTATTTTACTAGTCTTTAAGGATACTTTTTTTCACTGTCTTTGTTTATGGATCCTAAAAAACCCAAAAGGACGGAAAGCTGAAACTGGAGAAGTACCCTGTAAATTCACCTTGCAGCCTTTACAGGGATTAGTCATGCTAGTATTCCCAGGATGGTGTCTGTCTTTGATAAACAGACCAAATGTTTTTGAGACAGTCCAATAATAGAGACATGTTATCTGGCCTCATGACAACTTTATACAAGGTCAGGAACCTGGTAAGCCTAAGATGCTTCAAGGACTGAGGACCACACTCATTTGTCAGGGGAAGATTGACAGTGTGTATTAACTTCCACAGGTTTTGAAGATTTCGACATTCCCTCTGTCTAGCTGTCCTGAACTACAGTGGTACTTTTCCAGTTTTTATTAAGCAAAACGTCACATATGTCTGAAGCAAAGTCTACTTGTGCAACACATGGAAAATATGAAGCTGTGAAATGCATGGAAAATTCTGCCTAGTGTAAGCTACTATATCCAAAAGGGATGTATTAAGTTTACACATAAAAATACCACAGGGACGTATTTTCTTGAATTCTCATTGCTACATTGATATAATAACTATAGTTCTAGAAGTAAGTACATTTTGTATAATGGTATTTATATGCTTAAGTGGGAAAAAGCACAAATTTGTGTGTGACAATCTTCACAGGTGCCTTCCAACCCCTACCACTCTGTGGCGCTGTGAGAAAAATACTTACTTTTACAGGACGATCCATTTTCTCTTCTTTAAGCTCATCCTGCAAACCGAAGAAAAAAATCTTCATTTTTATTATTTTCTTGTCAAATAATAAAATATTTCTCTGTCTTTTGTTCTTATTTTGTTGCTTATAAAGATCGTAAGTAATTTTAAACTGAAAAATCAAGTGGATATTCTGCTCCAGTGATGTCTTAGAGTATAGCACTTTATTCAGCATTTTGGTTTCATTTTAGAAAAGGAAGGAAACACTAATTATTTATCAGCAGTTCTGAGAAATTTGCCTCTAAGGGCATATTTACACTGTACATTTTCATTCAGCAGAAGTATATTCAAGTTGCACAAGCAATCAAATCCTCCTGCAAACACAGCAGATCTGGAAACTGATTTCACAATAGTTTGATAACATGGTGCATAAAATTGATGTGAACAGAAAATTTTCCCTCTTTCTAGTCAAAGCCTCTGATCTACATCTGAGTGATCCAAACTCAGGTGTTTTCCCCAAAGTACTGTGAAGAGCGACTTGCACATCCCATACAATCAAAATTTAATAAACTAGAATCAAACATTGGCATGGATCAAAGAATCTGAACATTTTGAAAAAAAGAATAGGTTCAAAGATGAGTGAACAAAATCAACAGCAGTGGTTTTAGCAAGGATCCCAGAAAGCATTGAAAAGCTGAGGTCCTGGAAACATCTAGCACATATGATATCAGAAGCATTGCTGGCATTATGGAAAGGTCAGAGAGATGTTATTGGAAGGAATGTCTCGTTTCAGAAAATACACGCACCCTGTATGTTGTGTTCTAAAGTAGACGAGTATTTCCCCATTGCTCTTTCTCAGCTGAGGTCTTTCAATTTAGGACAAGTCATCAGCCTGTGCTGTGAATGGGGAGGCTGAAAATAAGTTACTGAAATTTCAGGTGTCATTTTAGCTGCCTTACCTTTGATGGCCGCTCCCAAAAGGTGTGAGTTACATCTGCTGTCTCCATGTACGTACCTCTAGTACCTTCAGTACCTAAAGCATCTTAAGGGAAATGAGGAACCTGCTGTTCAGCTGCATGAATCACTAGATATGCATTGACTGTTATGGGCTATCTGTGCTCCTTTGCAGACATGTTAAGGAGTCTCAATCTGTGAGATTAATTATACACTCAAATGTAGTAATCTATTGAATCCCACCCATTCTGACTGCAGCGTGGGAAAGAAGAGGTAACGTGTATTTCTTTAAAATAAATGCTTTGATAATTTTCCTTGAGTCATATCTTGTAATCTTTATGTAAAATATTCTAAGTATTTCACAAAATATTTTACTCTTGAATTACACCAGCCAGCTGCAAAGATACGTGTACTGCAACTGCTCCTTGAAATAACTACCAAGGTAGATACTATAAATGTGTGCAAGATACAAAATCCAGACAATCCAAAGAGCCTGCAAGCTGCAGGCCTTGTTTTGAATGAATTAATGAGTTCTAATGATGTCTTGCTTTATTGCAGTTGTATATTTGTGTTCGACCCTTGGCTTACCTTTCCTGTAACAGTCTTACATTACAAAAGCCTGAGGAATTGCCACTATGGTGAGCTTCTGAACTGGGCTGGGAAATGGAGTAGGTAGGGAACACTGATTTATCATGGCACAGACTTCATCCACGTGTGGAAATAATGAAATAGTAAAATAGATATCCCAGGGCTGGAAAGGAAGAGTGCTAATTCTTGTGTCCTTGTCAAACTCCTGGGCTTAAAGAATTGTCCTGCTCTTTGTTCTTAGGGGTATTAAAATCAGGTCCTTTAGGCACTGAGATTTGTGGAGAAGGATTTAATGCCTCAGCCTCTCTGCTCCTTTGTGCTTTGTGGAAATCAGACATACCCCAGCTATGGCAAAGTGCACATTCTATGTTGTCCTATGCTTTTTCCATGGTCACTATGGTAAGTTGGCAGTGGTTTGCCTATAGCATAGGAGAAATCCCAGCTCACTTCTGATATTATGTGTTCACATCTGAGATAGCCATTTTAGGTTCCTCTCTTCTAGCCAATGGAAAGAAGCACTTTAGGGACACAATTTGTCTGTCACCTACTTTGGAAGGACACGGGTAACACCACATAACTGCAGAGAGAGTAGAGGGTAACTCACTGAAAAGCAAATGCATCCATTTCAGACATCTACCCTGGGCCTGTGTGAACTTTACCCTGAGTTGCTGGTATATAATTTTTCCGAAGAGTGGCCTCTGTTTCAGCACTGCTTTCAAACCAGAGGTTTTGATAGACACTGTGTAGACAGGTGGGGATCAGGTTGGCTCAACCAGGCTCCAGGGGAAGGGTGGTATCTGATAGAAGGCCGCCAAAGGGCGACGGACCAGTGGGAAAGGTGGTGGAGGAGAGGTGTGGAGGCTGAGAAGGGGGAAACGGTCCTATGTGTTGAAATTGAGGGGCAGCTGTGAGATTTCCAGCATCTGCTAAATGCCATCTCAGAGTGGCTGAAACTGAGGTGCCCTGGGAAGTAGGGTGAGCAAGAAGGTCCTGGCCTGGGCTAGAGACTACCACTAAGACAGTGCCCTTGTTGCAGATTGCAGTCTGCCATCATGCGGTCATCTTCTGTGAGACATGCTCACGCAGGAGAGTATCTCAGGTGCTCTCACAGTCATTGGACATGGGCCGTTTATACCATTTCCCTACTCTCTTCTGCTTTTAGGCTTTGTACATCTGATTAGTTTGAAATAAGTCTGAGCAGTGGCATGAGAGACCAGCTGTGGTACCTTTGATCCCCTCTCCTCCTTGGGAGGCGGCACGGACGTTTGCGTCCGGATCGCAACACCAGCTGAGCTAGAGCAGGAGGACACCACAGCTTATGACAGAGAAGTTAATAAATAAAGGAAACACAAGTTTGCATGTTATAGATATGCATGGATGTAGGTATGGTGCCAAATACAAATCAAGACATGGTCTTTACCTTATTTTGTATGCTAATTTCATACTGAAAACACGGTATATTTCCCACATAACTTGTTGTAAGGGGTGGCTGCCACGTAATTATGCAACCTGCTGAATCTGTAGTACAATCGGCCGTGACATTTAATGGAGGAGTGAGTATTTCTGGAAAGAAATGAAATAGTTAATGTAGACATGGTCAGCAATCAGCTACAACTCACGTGTTCATAGCCAAATAGATGTGAAGTTGAGGCAACAGATGTATAACCCTGTGCTGCTGATGTTAACAAAGGTTATCTGCCAAACAGGAGTAAAATACAGGAGCAAAACTTGGGAATATATATATAGGAATAACTTGGGAATATTTACTTGTTGGACAACAGAAGTAGCTGAAGTTCATGTAAAAAATGTGTAAAGGATTTTGTGTGATTCACTAGTACAATCAGCAGAGTTCCATTATATTCTGATTTTTACGTTGACAGTGCAAACCTCCACTGGAAAAAAGATGGAAGTTTTTGTGCATATGGTGTTATTAATGTAGAAGATCAAGTCATCTGAACTTGAGTGCCTAGAATATAGTTGACTGGGTGTGACCTAGGTGTCTAACCACTACAGTTAACAGAGACCTCATCAGTAGGGTCTGTGATGTCTGCAAAGCTGTTTGGTGCACCATGGATCACACGTGCTTCTCTGAATAGCTCTGGGCCTAACAGCCTGCATGAGCTGCAGGCAGGAGTCAGTCTCACACTATGAGTTTCAGACCACATAGGACACACAGGAAGACCCTAGTATCTCACAGATCTTGGGCCACATCTGCAAGCTTTGTGGATGCCTCTAATGTGTGGTTGACTGATGGTGTCTCAGATGGCACTAGAGGCAACTGAATCTTGTCCCAGATCTCTATTTGGAGTTTAAACACCTAGCTCACACATAGGTAGCCTCATATTTAATTAATGACATCTTAATTTACAAGTTGAACCCTCCTTCTGGTTTTAGGACATGTAGTTCTTGTGGTTCTCAGAGAGGAATGGAATTAAGGGATGGCAAAATGAGCCCATCAGAAAGGTGACCTTGAAAATCTAACCATTGCGTTTCGTCACTTGGATTCCGTGGATATGTTCACACCACTTCTCTAAGCAGTTATTTCAGTCTGCCTCTGCCTTTGCTTGTTTTAGTTAATTTTTGGAACTATATTCTGTCAGCTATCAGGAGCAAAGTCTGTCCTGCAGTGCAGGATCCTGCTATGGCTACAGACTTTGTTTTAGTCTTCTTTTCTTTTCAGAGGAAAATTCCCCACTTCCTTATTTCATAAAGCAGTAATAAAAAGGAAAAAATTGTTCTCTTACTTACCAATTTTATACAGTGGAATGTACTCATCATAGAACTGGATCAGGGAGTGTTTGCTAGACCCGTTCACCAGGAAGTAAGCTTTTTCAGTCTCT
>JAVSBS010026558.1:7300-21990 GCA_033124195.1 Coracias cyanogaster | reverse complement strand
GGGCTGGGCCGGCCGGGCCCGGCCCCGCTCCCCGCCGCGCCGGGGGCGCCGCTTCCGCCAACCCCTGAGGCTGGTGCCAGGGCACGCGGGCGCAGGGCGTCGGGCGTGCCGGTACCTGCGCTCTGCGGCCCTCGCCCTTCTCCTGCACCCTCAGCTGCCACTGCGCTCCCCTAAACCTGGTTTTGGGACAGTCGGGGATACCTCTGGAGCTTCCTGCCTTGCATTCAGCTCCAAGGGGGCGGAAAAGAGAGCCCGGGGGCCACAGCCGTACAGCCCGCGCTTCTGCCCATGGAAAAACACATCCCGCACGCCACACGGCAAACAGCAACACTGAGCGGGACCAGTTCTGGTCAGAGGCGGTTTTATTGGTAGTGTTTTCGTACTACAGCCTTAAAACATCTTTTATAGAAATCAGTGAGGAAGTTTCCAGCGTACTGCCTGGAAGTGCTGCTCATAGTTTCACAATTGCACAGGAGAGGATTTCCCTTGAGGAAGATGGAGGTGGGGGTTTGGAATTGGCAGGCTGCATTTTAGTTCCAAGTATTCCATGAGGTGGACAGTGTGCAAAGAAGACACCTTCGCGCTGCATCTTGGCCACAACCAAAGACTAACGTTCTGGCTTCTCCCCACGTTCCCAGAGCAGGGTATTTTGCCCTCAGCCCTCCTCTGTTAGGTCACAGGCTATCTGATCTGCATTGTCCAAGAGGAATCCAACTAAGGAAGAACCTGGAGGGTGAAACCTGGGGTTTGAGTTGACAGATTTGTTTTGAGAATTAGGATCTGTACCTAAAACTACCATCAAAAGTCAAGTGGAAACTGGTGGGACTTAAGCACCATTTGAAGTTGGAGAAAACCTGCCCTGAATAACCCCATTTTCCAAAACCCACATTCAGCTATTCTGAGAATTATAAACATAATAGAAAAAGGTAACTAGAAGACAACTAGCCTGATGTCCCCCTTACATCAAAGATGCACATTATAAAGTTTTAATTCCTAAACTTTTTTAAACAACACAGAGAACTGAGTCTAAGTAATAAAAATATTTCATGCTATCCTTCAGGAGATAACAGAAAAAAACTTTTATTTAAAAAATGATAATTGTGAAAAAAAAACCCAACCCAACAATGATTTGTTCTAATGGCACATAAATGTAAACAAGCTTTGTTGTAGGACTGGGGTTTATTAATTTACAGGATTCCTCAGTAGCAACCCTAGTCTCCAGTGAATAAAGCCAGGACATAACGCGGTTGGTGTAGTACCACAAAGCCGTTAGATTAGGGAGTATACCCATGGGATATAAAAGAAAAACAACACAAAACCCCAAAAGGCTAAATCCCTGCTCCTAGGGAGCAAAAAACCTTTCACTTGAATACGGTCAAAGTGATTTTTTTAAATCATGAGTCTGAACTTTAACTCTTTCACTTACTAAAATGAGAACTTTCCAGAAAAGGTTATTTAAAAACATCATGCATTTTCTAGCTGAATCAGCCATTCTTCAGTTAAATTCTGGAAGTGACTTTCACTCTCCATCAAGGGGCAAGGAGGAGGGAAGAGGCCAAAGCAATTTTCCTTAAAAGCTAAAAAACAGAGGAGAAAGAAAAAGAATCCTCACTGGATTTTTTTTGTCAGAAAAGGCACACAAACCCAGGAGAAGTTATACCGAAATCCCAATGCGTCCTTAAGAGTGCTGTAAGCACTGACATGAGCGCCTTGCAACCCCAGGGCTGCGTCGGGACCCTCTGTTGCGTTGAGAGCATGTAGCAGCCACAATTGTTCTAACAGCACACAGATTATTACAGTGGCGTCTTATTTCAGTTCACAAACAGTTTGACTGGAGCCTTTAATATAACAGTAATGCAAGGAGTTCCTGACACCCCAATCTGAAAGAAATAAAAGCGTTTTACCATATCCTTTTTGTGCAGGGCTCAAACTATTTTTTATGTGGTCACTGAATTATGTCGAACAAAATATCTCTCACAGAAACAAGGAACTTACAAAAATAATACGGAAACAGAATTAAACTGATCTAAACACATGCTGTTCTTCCTGGAAGGTACAAAAGTTAACCATTGGAGTGTATTTGGAAATGAGGCAAAAAACCCCATCACTCAAGTAAAAGCTTCCTCAGACAGAAAGGCTCATCTCATTTCAGCCCTTGTGGAAAAACTTCCTAGTTCCTTAATCCGCTGTAACTGTCAAGAGTTTTCAGCTTTTGCCAATTATCTAAAGTTATATATCTTAACAGTATGTCCAGCACAAACTATATTTAGATTGTTTGCTCAATTCTTCTGTGCCAGAAAGGAACAATTACATTTGCAACAGTAAATGTAAGGCTAGACATTTCTATCCAATCCTCTGGGAATGCTTTTACTGCAAATTACTTACTAAGGAAACAGAACTTGAGTTTACACACATTTTTGGTTGGTTGTTTTATATTAATATTCCACAAGATATGCATTTCACTTATAATATTTCAAACTACAAACAGATTTTAAATTAACTTGTTCTCCGAAAAAAATTCTCATTTTGCAATTTTACCATGCTCTGATTTTTTTTGTCTTTTCTCTCAAAATACAAATGTAAAACCAAACCAAAAGTTAAAGTTATTCTTGTTCCTCTAAGACGACAATATTTAAAAAAACCTATACTGTGCAAAAAAAACCCCAAAACAACAAAACCCCTTTAAACACAGACCCTAAACCGCAAATAATTAAACTATCGACTGTAATGTGTATAAAGCCTTCTTCTGAATGTCAAGGTATGACATATAAACAGTACTTCACAACAAATGCTTGTTTAAATCTTGTCACTTGCTTCTTTTCAGGGAGAGCAAAAATAAAACCTCACAGCAATGAGAACTCTGCATCTACACAGCTGGGGATTCAACACTATGTGGGCTGCAGGGAGGCCGCAGCAGCAGCAAATGCGGCTGGTGCTACTGCTTCTGGACAGGACGGATGCCAGTCCACAGCCCCCTCTACGCTCGTTAGTTAATACCATGGACTGACTTAAATGTAGCATCTATTTTGGTATAAAATCTCAACTCTGAGCCAGATTCTGTTGTGCTGGGTGTCGGACAGGGACACAAATAAAGCAGCAACCCATACTTTCAAAGGATTGTGGTTTTTAATGGAAGCACATCAGGTGATGCTGGAGGAACCAGGATAAGCAAACAGATTGCATTTCAGATACCTGTTTTGACACCAATCCTATCTGTGTGATTACATGAACTGATGAAGCTCACTTACATCTGTTTAGCATCTATTTACTTATGCTGCACGCTGTCTAGATCAGTCCAATTCCTACCACTCTCCAAGTATCAAGATCTGGCTTTGCTTTTTAGGCTGTCAAGGATCTTGTCTTCATCTCAAGCTTACCCTAAGCCTATTTAAATAAACCAGTGCCAAAAGAGCTGCCAAAACATTTAATTTGCACCACATCATCCCTTCTTCTGCTGCCTTCATTTTGCTTAACTGTCAGAACTTCTATAGCCCCAATCTTACAGCTTAGCTCTTCTCTACTTAAAAATCTCATCTGGTTTTAGGCCCCAGTTTGACACTTATTTAAGTCACTGATAACTTGCCTTATCTTCCATAGACAAAAGTCTTCAAGAGTCTTCCATGCTTTTCCTACTATCTTCTATCTTGTCCCTTACAAGCAGAATGTGCTCTCTAAATTAATGCACAAAGTTATTACTTCTCATTCAGTCACAAGCCCTCCATGAGACACCAAGAGTGAGTTACACTAAACTGGTAGGTAGGCAGTTGACAGAGTAAGATTTTCTCATTCAGAGAAATAAAAGTACAGACATAAAAATATGCAGTTGGCTAATTATTATTAGATTTTATAGATGATAGAAACTCCAAAGGAAGATGAGGGCTCCATTTTTGCTATGGGCCCCTAGTAAGGACAATAGACTTGGCAAAGACCTTACAACATGGGATGATAGGAACAGATACAAAAGTGTCATTAATATTAGCGATGAGGTTAACAAAACCAAAACACCCCCCAGGAACTACAGCTTACCTCTATCAACCCAAACATATCTAGTGAGCTGGAGACAGAGCTGCCAGCCTGTCAGAATTTCATGCCCTCAGTCAAACTGCCCCGTAGCCTGTGCCCTGGTCTCCTCAGACGAAACAAAGGTGAAAGGATTATTATAGTTTTTCTATGTTAGGGTTTTAATACAAACAAGAAACCAAAATGCCTTTGCACGTCCTTATTTCTCTTTCAGCTATTAGCTAGAAATGACATGTACCAGAAGACAGAAGCAAATATTTTAAGCACTAAAAATCATGTACTTCTGCAAGCCATGCAGTTCATACTGCGCACCTACCTTACTATGACACAAATTATTTTTAAGACATTCAACTGATTAGTGCATAGTTTAAAAAAAAAAAAATCTAGGCATTCCTACTGCTGGATTAGTTTAAGATTTAAATAACAGTCTATCATTTTCACTTGAAGGAAAAAAAACAGGATCTGATAGATTATATTAACAAAACTAGGGTTTTTTAGGGGAAGCCCTATCTTCTATATATTTATCTGCAATTCTCAGATTCATATTTGAAAACATTTCTTCTCATTAGTAACCTAAAAAAAAAACCTCAAAACATACCTAATTGTTTTAACAGTCCCCAGGAAACAGATTCTGACCACTACACTTGATGTAAAATGCAAAGTCCTACACTTAGGACAGAGTAATCCCATGAAACAGGGCAGGCTCTTGACCAAATGACCAAAGAGCAGCTTTAGAGAGAAAGCCCTAAGGGTCCTGCTGGACAATAAGTTGCAGAGAAGTCAACAGTGCACCCTTGCAGCAATGACAGCTAATAACGAATAGTCTGCACTGGCAGGAACATGGCCAGCAGGTCAAGAAAACAGATTAGTTCTCTTTATTCAACACTCATGAGATCACATCTGGAGTACTGTGTCCACTTTTGGGACCCCCAGTACAAGACACAGTAGGGAAGGGCAAGCAGAAGGCCACCAAGATGGTTAGAGGGCTAGAACACAGGATGTACAAGGATGGGCTGAGGGAGCTGGGTTTATTTGGCCTGGAGAAGAGGGAAGTATAATTGTTGTTTTCAACTATGAAATGGGGGTTATAAGAGGAGATGTAGCCAGGCTCTTCTTGGTGGGTGGTGCACCATTAAAGGACAAGGGGTGCATTCTGCAGCAGGGGGAAGTCCTGCTAGGTAGAAAGGTAAAAAGAAAAAAAAAAAAACCAAACAAGTGTTCACAGTGAGGGCAGTCAAACACTGGAAAAGGCTAGTCAGGGCCGTGGGATTTCCATCCCTGGAGATGCTCAGGGCCTAGCACAAGGCCTGTATGTCTCCAAAGAATGTCCTGCTTTGAACAGGGGACTGGACGAAGAGACCTCCAGAGATCCTTTCCAACTTAGATCATCCTGCAATTTAATATAACACCCAGAAAATGAGAGCAGAACTTTCTCATAGAAGTCTTTTTAAGTGCTCCAAACAAATATTAATACCTTTTATCAGGCTAATATTATATTATCCTCAGTGTACAGCAAGTCTAACTAACACTAAGATTACAAATCCACGCATTGTGCAGTCTTACGCCATAATCCACCTAGCTACTCTTTCCTCAGCTGTTACACTCCAGTCATATTTGCTGCCCTGCCCCTGCCAAATCCTGGGATAACCTTTCCACCGCTCCGTCCTCCTCAGGACTCCTGCAGGCCAGGCTCAGTGGCTCCTGAGCCCTCCTGATCCCACACTCATTTGATTAGCAGGCATCGCATCACATCACACATTTCATCCAACTCCTGTAAAGTAATAGCAGTAACAGGACTTCCAGGCAATATAGCTGCTTAAACTCATTTTTCACTTCTCTTGCATTTGACAAAATGCTGTATGTCAGGATTTCATAAAGTCAGTCATTTGCAAGTTATCCAGTCAGTTCCTGAGCCTGCCTTCCCAGCTAAGAGACTGAAATCTAACAAACCAAGCAAATTTGGTCTTTGTAGTTCCATGCCTAACACCACAGGCAAAATTTTGCTGAAAACTAGATGCCTGTGGTAAGGCAGCATGCTAAGAGAAAAGAGGGGGGTGAAATTGCCATTTCAAAAATTAACATTAAATGCTTTTATGTTTGGTTGTGGGTTTTTTTTTTAAAAATGTGTATGAGAGGATCTCATTCACAGAAACAAAACCAGAGCTTTTGATATATGGAAGTTCACACACAATCTTCATGAATCAGTGACATATTTTTAAAATAGTTTCTATATTTTACAGCTTAAGAATCTTTATCACAAATATTTGAAAAAGGTCTTTTAAGCAATTATAAAGTTACTTTAGATAATACCTCAGTACGAAAAAAACCCCTTCTTTTAGGTTTGGTTCACTACTTCCCTGAATTCAAATTCATCCTGATGTAGAATTACAAGGAAGAAAGTAAATCAGGAGACCCAATTTTCAGAAATACCAATCAAAATAAAGTAAAAACAGGGAGCTGCACATAAGTATAGGATCCTCTTATGCTGGTTTCCACAGCGAAAAGCTATCATACTGAATTTACAGTAAATAAATCTGAAACATTTCTTTCATCGATAAATCTCATGAAGTAACAGATCTGAGTGCTGACACTAATCTGCACACTTGTCACACTTCTTTTGGGAATTTTGGCATAAATGCCTGTGCAATTCCAGAAATAGGTAAGAGCAAACAGCAAATATGAACATTCTGCCACTGCTTGATTCCCTGAAAAATATCTTGAGCTTTGGCACATAACCGAGCATATTCTCTAATTACTTTTTCATGTTTTCTGCCAGGATACATAAGGATTTCTAAACAATGACACTGGTGCTATGTACAGACCTCAGGACTGCGAGACCACGTTCTTATCACTGATAGCACTTGATCTCGAAGTATGCTATGCTTTTTTACACTGATGTAACTTTCATATTGCATCAACCCAGAAGTATAAAAATACTGAACGTAAAAAAAAGGCAGTATTAACATGGAAGCAAAACTGCTCTGCTCAATATACTTTAGAAGTTTGAAATGATTGTATTTTTGGAAAACATTATTCAATAAGGGAAACCTTAAAGTTCCTCGATGTTTCAAGTTGGGGTTTTCCCTAGTGTCTCCTGATATGCAATGAATCTTCTCAAATTCATCTTCACATTGTCAAGAACACACAGTTGATCTGTACTATATTGTCCTTTGCCTTCTTTTCGCATCTGTGAAACAGAAAAAATGCATACTTTACTAATAGAGAAGTTTGTCCTATTAGATCACCTGAAGTTTATCATAATTCCATATAGGTCTTGTATCAAGACATGCTACCCATGCCTTTTGAGAACTCCAACATGTTCACATGCATAGCTAGCAATCCCTGCCTAAAACTAGCCTACTCTTGGCATGCTATTTCACTCATAAATCTGAAACATACACTTATTCTCTGTAGCTTTTTGTATGAAAGACCTTGCACATCTAACTAACCAAAAAAATGTAGCGCTGTCAAGTATATATTTTGTGTGTTTAGTGCTTAGCTTTAAGACTATGAAAGTCATTCCTCAAGCTTCATCTGACAAAAGAAACAACATATTGAAGGTCATTCTGTATTTAAGATAAGGATGTACCTAAAATTACAGTTTAGAATTTTGGCCTTGTGAAAATACAGAATACATGATCTATTTTAATTAACCACCAACAGAACAAAATGTCCACCTGCAACTACAGCAAGTTAAAACCAAAAGGACATCAACGTAACTGCAGAAGAGACTTCTCTCCTGGAAATCTAGCTGTTCTCCAGACACATCTGCAGGTTTTTGTTTTGCTGTTTTTTTTTTAACAAGGGTTCCAGAACAATATAGCGATCTGGACATCAATAATGCTCATAGTGTAATGCAGATGTTGCAATGCAGATGCTGCACTGTTACCTTGACAGTTCCATGAACTGCAAGGTAGGCATATTTGCTTTTCTCTAAAGCAGAATATCAGGAATTCAATTATGTTTCCTTTTTTTTTTGTCCATCTTATAAAGCCATACATTCCTGCTTAATTATCTCTTCTAGCAGCCCAAACCTCAAAGCTTTAGCCTACATAGTGGGTTGAGACCCTGAGCTGGCTGCATTTGATGCCTACCCTCATTTTGAACACTGGCTGAAATTCTTTCAGTGCTGGAAGCAACCTGATCTGTACTGCAGCCTTTTCTGCCTCTTTACCATCTGCAAATACATCAAAAAGTGCATCCAAGGCTTCCCCTGCTACCACAAGAGAAGATTCCTTCGTAGCAACCTCAAGAAGAAATTTTCCAATCATCTGAAATAAGACAGAAAAAAAAAAAAATTCCATCAATGCTTAAAAAAATTGAACGAAGTATCAAAACTGTTTTAGGCTTGCAATGCAAAGTTCACTTTTTCACCTTTAGTGTTTCAGCTGTATCTTGTCCTTTGGCCAGGACACTGCCAGAAATTCCAAGGATGCTCACTACATTCACTCTAACACTGGCATTGCTGCTGTGAATACCAGCTTCACATAAACGCAATAGCTGCTCAGGAGTCATGCACTGTTCAGCAAGGGGAAAAAAAAAATTTAAAAAAGGAAGATAGGATATATTTACATTTTCATGGAAATTTTCAAATATGACATTTAGATTATTTGCATTTATAGAACACGGGCAAATTTATTACAGAGAAACAAGAGTCCTGTATTACGAAAACTGCATGAATTCTGAAAATGTAAGTAGCAAAACACCAGTTAAACTCTCCCTTCCGACTTCTTAAGGTGTTTTTTCCAGAACATAACCAAGGCTGTCATGAAGCTGAAGGAAAAAGTTCTGAGCTCAAAGGGATTTTCACAAATTTACCTAACTCAATGGCTATTTCCAACTCACTACAACTTAGAGTATAGAAGCTCATTTTTAGGTTTAAAGCCAGAAAGGACCAGTGGACTATCTAGAATGACATCTTGTATAACAAATTATTATGCTTCATTCCTATATTTATCTCACTACTTCATGTCCAACCAAGATTCCAGAAGGACAACCAGCTTCAACTAGATGACATTAGGAAATAAAGAATCCACATTTCAAGGTGCTAATTTACTAAATGCTTGTCGTTATATCCATCTCCTAAAGATATGACCTGTGGCTTCTTGCTATTTGGGTATTGAATTCTTTTCATCTGTTAGAGAGGAGATATATAAAATGTATTCCTGTAAGGTCTATGAAAAATACAGTGAATTCTTTCAGTGTTCAGAGTTGCTGAAATTTGGCACTTCATTTATATGGTTTTGTTTCCAAAAGCTTTCCCGCACAATCTCATGTGAATTTGAACCTTCCAGAACATTTGAATTTGAAAGCTTTTACCTGGGAGATGTTCTTTGATGCCATTGTTTGTAGGAGAGCCCTCAAAGCACTAGTTATGGCTTCCAGGAATTCTGTGTCTGTAGGGAGTTCTGTCAAAGAATTGAACCCAGAGCCAAAAGTTAAAACAGTGAGATTAAGTACATGAGAAGCAAAGAAATCCAAATTCCCTAATCTCTTAATTGTTCCTCCAGGTAATACCACAAACAGGAAAAGCTAGATTTTCAGAGACTGGTCTTCGTAGGTTGTAACCATAGTGATTTGTTTGAATTCAGTACTAATTGCATCTACAGGTTAGCTCACAGTTGGTCCTCGTGTGACCTAACATATGGTACAAACCACTGCTGTCAGAACAGAAGCTTGAAAACTGGTATCACATGGGGACCATAATACAGGAACTGAGAAAACTACAGAAGTTGACCATGTCCTTTAACTCAGGATTTTAGACACCTAGAACACTGCACTCTTTCCAATTCACATAAAGAGTATGTTTTCCAGTGGTTTAATAACCTTTCAGAAATGTATGACTCAAACACTGCATTATTCTTGTTTAACTACAAATTCATGGATACCAGCCATCATCTTCAAAGCATGCTCTGCATTTCTTGATGCTTTTTCTTTTAATCTAACGGGTTCTTATTTTCTGGACCACTCCAGATGCAGAACTTCTTGATTATTTCATGCACAACTCCTTTCCCATGTAAGCAACTAGATCTTTATGACCTTTTCTCACCCTGTAAACCACAGAATTCCTTCTAACCACATGTTGGTAAGTTATCAACTCAATCTGACAGTTAAATGCTATCTAATAGAAACTATTTTTAAAATGTTAAGCAAAATGGACCTGGGCCATTAAACTCATTTAGTAGCATCCTCTGCCTTCCACTACCCACTTCTCCAGCTCATCTAAGAACTTCCTGACTATTGAGAAGCATAACATGTAGACCCTGAAATCTTGCAAGTCCTTCTCTTCAAGCATGAGACAAATCCTATGTGAATCTCCTTGCATATGTCTTCATATTTATTTTCACTTCCTGCATTTTAGTTTTTCAAGCACTATGCTCTCAGCAATAATGTTTCCTTAGAGTGATCACATGCTTTTAATGACAGAGAGAAGAAAATGTGTTTTGCAGGCAGATGCATTTTCAAGCATTAATGCAATGTCATACTACACACTACAGCAAATAAGAACTACATATACCACTTTTTTGGCTACAAATGAAGATGCTTGAAGGAAGGGAAGAAAACTGAGCTTCTCAGGCTTCTAAGAAAAAAGAAATGACAAAGCCATGCATATACTAGACCCTAACAGATCTGTCTTGGGAAAAATGTTTTCTGACAATTTTGAGAATTGCCAGCCTCTCCCAGCCTCTAAGAATATCTCTCATTTTTTTCAAAAGCAATCATCAGTGACCTTAAAACAAAACCAGATTATCAGAATAGTCCAAACGAAGCAGCTTCTCAGGGAACCAGATCATCAGCTTGGAACCCGGGGTTGTGGCTTTTTTTGCCTTTTTAATCTCAGTTCAGCTTCTCTAGTGTCAGTAATGGAGAGAAACAATGGTCCAACAGCATTACTGGAGTGATGCTGATCTGATGTAAAAGATTACAGGAGGTAGCTAGAAATGCTAACTGCAGCATATCTACACCAGACCATCCAATAATACTGATGCTAGGAGATGTATGGGGAAAGCACCACCGTATCTCTATGAAATAATGTGCCTGAGAGGAACTACAGTGTATACATTCTACCATTTACCAGGATATATCTGATACTCTAAAATTCTGGTTTTAGAAAAATGTATTGCTTTCTCCATTGAAATTGAACCACCACCTAATGCATATGCTTACATTAGGACCACACTTGCTCAAGATGCAATTTGGATAAACGCATCTTTGTGGGATACACTGTTTTGTCAGCACATTTTGTACATCCAGTATCTTTATTTTCAAAGGCCAAAGGGATAAAATTAGTAATAAAATGGCATTAAAACTTAACAACGCACATGGCTACCTTATATCTATGTGATCAGCAAAGGGGGTCAGCAAGCCCCCTTTACTAATAAACATTTTACCTGTTTTAGAAAAGACAAGCTGTGAGAGATGCTGTGCAAGGGACTGAAGTGCTGAAGCTCCTCCAAGGCAATCCACGTCTGACACTAACAAAATGCTATGAAGACACGTTAGAGCTCTACACTGCACTGCATTCAGTCTGAAACAAACAAAACATACACTTAGCAGATCTCTTTGAAACAGATGTTGAAATACAAAGAATCTTGAATTAAATTAGGCTGTGATTACTGTGCAGTTTACAGAAACATTTCTATCTCTTTATTCAAAATCATGTATCAGACCTGCCATTGTTCAGATCTTAAAAGTAACCCAAAGATGGACAATCCTTCTAAGAGTTCTAAAACAACTAAATATACATTAAAAATAGTAAGAGACAATGAAATTCCTACTTTTTAATTAATGGTTTCCAAGACGGATTGTGCATACAGATGTCTAGAGCAACACTGTTCGGAAAAGCAGTTTTTTCAAGAATCTGGGGAGTGGAAAAAGAAAGGTTTAGCGATAAAGCTCTTTTTTTTTTTTTTTAGTGTGTTTGGAGGAAAGACTGAAATTTTAGCTTAATGTCAAATAGATACATCGAACCCCATATTTCAAAGCTTTCCAGGTAGCAAGTGCCTTGCCTGCTAAAAATGCCAGAATCTTCCTCTATCACTGAAGTGGTACAATTATACATAGGGTTAGCATAGCATTTTAAGTATCCAACCGTACCAAACAAAAGGTGATTTTATAGGCCTCTGCTATTCTTCTTATTTAGATCTTTCCTCTTAGAGATTCTGCTGCAGAATATTCAGACAGCTGCAAGTCTAAAAGACCTTGCCATGAAACTTAGACTGCTTGTTATTAAGTAAAAAAAGCCTTGAACGTTTTCATCTTGCACCTTGATGTCTTGGGTCAGAATTCTACAATGCTGCTGAACTAGCCTAGTAACTGATTCAAATGACGGACTCCATCTTTACAACCCTAAATAAGAATGAGCAAAACAACTCTGACACAAGAACATCTGAATTCTTGTCAACATCAAATATTGTACTTCAGACACTATGTATAAAACAGGGGGAAGATGAACGTGAACTTTTTCAGTGCTGACTGTTGCCATTCACAGATGTTACTTCCACCTCAGATAGCTAATGTGGAAAGCTGGCAGTCATGCTTCTACTCAAAGGTTCCTGTCTTCCTGCAGGTAATTCTCTTCATGTCCAAAGCAAGGAATACTTACTTTTGTATTTTGGAAAAGCTGAATTAAAACAACAACAAAAAATACCCCCCAAAACACCCCACATGAGATTTCTGAAACACATGAACCTTCTATTCCCACTTACATGAAGAAATTATTTAGGTGAAGACAGCTCATGTGATGATGCTCCACCTCTAGGCCAAAAAAAGTGAAGCTAAACTGATTTTTTTAAATATTATTTTTTTCCAGATGGATTTGGATAATTTGCCTAACCTGGGATACAAATCAAGTACAAGGGAAAGACTGTACCATGTGCTGGAAATAAAACCAAAGCCAATACCTTTTTTGGAATGAGGTTGTTCAGAAACGCCGAGTTAACCTCATCAGAGAGGCACAGGGGTGACATTAGCAGCCCACTCCCCTCATTGTATGAGTTTTCCATAAACAAATCGCTTTCATCACTGCTGGAGAGTTCTTCCCATTCGTCATCAGAGGGATCTGAGAACAGAAGGCAGACTCGTAGATGTAACAGCACTCATGCAATAGGTATCCTAACTCTCAATTAGGCTCCACCTCTTGGTTTAGGAGTCTTTAAACTCTCGGGCTCTACTGAAGTCCGTACAAACCAAGTAGCATTAATCCACAGTTCTAAATATTATACTACTCTTGTTTAGATTGTTTTATTATTTAAAACGGTTTATTTCATATGCACACAAGTATTTATATACACAACATATTTATATACACAACAAGTATTCTTATGAGAGAGTTCTTCATACTCAAGTACTTCATTTCCTGATATTAACTATGATTCACTTAAAGGTATTAAAAAAGGTGTAAAAGAAACATTTAGTAAGTAAGATTTTAACTTGGATTGTACCATTTTACTTTGAGGTAGATTCAGGCATTCAAATACACCAGTTTAACTTGTTTATAACTGCAGTAATTTTAAGACAACTGCATTTTCTGGCAATCCTGAGGCCACAGCCAGACGTGCTCTGACTGGGCAGTAGCTGGGCTGGATGAAGATGTTTCTGTCTCCACAGCAAGGCCAGTTGAAAGGAACTGATGACAGCAAAACAAGCCAGATCATCTCTGTTAGTCATTTCAGGGAATACACTTTAAGTAAATCAGGTTTATAGTTATAAACCTGAATTAGGTTTATACTTACACGATTTACTCTCGTAGCAGATCTGTAAGGGCACATAGGGTGAGAGGGGTTGAGGTCCTATTACCAATGGGCACAGCTACTGTAAAGTGAATAATCTGTCCACAGCTAAAGGTGGACTTGGCCCGACAGGCACAAGCTAAGTCCATCACTGATATTTAAAGTGATATAACTACATCCACAGGATTTACATTGATTTATCTAATTTTGTTTTAAATTTGGTTACATTTTAACTGGTGTGACACCCGTGTTTACACAAGTCCTAAGTCTACAGGTTGGACTGATCCTCCTAACTGACAGATAAAAGCTCTGCCTGCCTACAGAGGTCAGGGTATTTAACTACTGTGATGAAAAAATACCATATTCACCTCTAAGTTTTGTCTGATAACACAGCAAGAAAGGTCTAAATTAACATGTTTCACCTGCGCTGTGTGGCACCTTAAGGATTTATCTGAAGGTGATGACTACTGTTTATCCGGTGCAAAGTAACACATGAGGCTGTGGCAACTTGATCACGCTGGCATCTTCTTTTGCTTATGGTAATAGCCAATTAATTCTACAGCCATACTATATTGGTGTTAATAGTCTTTGCATGAGAAAACAGTTGTCTTTTATGTTTTACCAACCCACAGTAGCAACAAGCGTGGAAATAAAGCAGAGGTCTTCCTTTCGCTCAGTCTCTTGCCTCTGTTAAAAAACTCCATCTGCATCTTTACAAAACAAACCAAAATCTCCTTTGAAAACCAAATGATAACTATACAAGCTGCCAATGCAATTCAGCAACCATTACAGCAGTCATCCTATGGTCACAATGCGTGACCAGGACAGAGCAGGAACTGCTCTAGAACATTAGTCCATAACTAAGATCAGGTTTCTTGTAACGTTCTTGGAAATACAGAAGAATTTCCAATGGCAATCCCATCTTAACTAGCGCTAGTA
>JAVSBS010026557.1:0-18548 GCA_033124195.1 Coracias cyanogaster | reverse complement strand
CCTCCAATCACGGTTTATGGTTGGGTTATGTTTTTATTGAATGCGTGTTCTGTCGTTAAACAGGGCAGCTGCGATAAAGCTGACTGTTTATGGTCTAAAATCATTAAATATCTAACAAGAATATAGATTGTGGTTACGTAAACATGCTCGTGTGATCAGCTGGCAGCTCGTTGGGCTACTGGAATGAGTCAAGCTCCCTCATTTGATACGGGATCTTTTCATGTGTGCAACCAGGCTTTCAGAAGTGGCGAAAAGTTTGGTACGTACTTGAGATTTACGTGTCTTTAAAAACCCAAACAAGCATAATGCTTAGTCCAGCAGGCCCACGTGTATCTCCTTGGAGCCTTGCACATGGCATTGCCTACAAATAAAACCTGAGCTCAGTGTTTTCCTGCCTGATTCTTAGGCATGGTTGTTTGAAACCTGTTCTCTGACCTGCCTTGTTCCTGACCACAGTTGTTTGGAAGCTCTTTTTCTAGGAATTCTGTTTTTATCTGTTTCCAAGTCATCTCTAACTTGTCATTTGTAGTGGGACTATCATTTAACACTGGAAGCACTGCCTCCCCTTTGTGCCTCAGTCTAATTTGTTGTTTGTCAGCAAACTTGGAGATGGAGGTGATACAAACCGGGAGGAGAGGTCCATGCGCCGGAGGGTTGTGCTGCTGTTCCGAGGCACCTGGACAGGCTGGAGAAACGGGGCTGCAGGAATCTTGTGACGTTCAGCAGAGGGAAGTGCGTGTCCTGCACCCGAGCAAGAGTAGCCCTGTGCTCCGGGAGAGGATGGGGCCCAGCCAGCTGGAAAGCAGCTCTGCGGGGAAGGCCCTCGGGGTCCTGGTAGACCAGCACCGTGTCCTTGCAGCAGAGGCAGTGGCCTTGTGGGCTGCGTGGGCAGAGCGCGGTGTGGTGGGTTAGACCCAGCATGTGGCTGCTCACCCTCGGCCCCCCAGATGGGGAGGGCAAGGGGGAGCAAAGTACAGAACCATGTGGGTTGAGATAAGGAGAATTTAATACAACGCAAAAGGAGAAGAAACAACAAGAACAGGAGTGGAACAATTCCCCAAGTGAGTGATACAGAACAAAACTTAGCCCCCTGCCAGAGCCTG
The DNA here is from genome assembly GCA_033124195.1 of Coracias cyanogaster. Classification (NCBI taxonomy): domain Eukaryota; kingdom Metazoa; phylum Chordata; class Aves; order Coraciiformes; family Coraciidae; genus Coracias; species Coracias cyanogaster. The sequence goes on along the minus strand of JAVSBS010026557.1, from coordinate 17,445 downwards.
GCTTTGCTGGGCCTGGAGCCAGTCCCACCAGAAGTCCCCCCTTGGCCGTAGCGGTGGTAGGGAATATCCCCTCAGCTGGTTGGTTGTCTGTCCTGGCTGTGGCTCCCTCCCAGTTCCTGGTGGGCATTGACCCTGTCCTAGCCGAACCCAGGGCATGTGGCCAGCAGAGATGGAGGAGTCTCCATCCCTGGAGATGTGCAGAGCTGCCCAGGCACGCTCTGGCTTGCCAGGCTCTGGGCAGGGGGGGTTGGACTAGGTCATCTCCAGAGGTCTATCTAACCTCATCCCTTTTGTGATTCTGCTTGAGGTCACGTGTACTGCTTTTTCTTGGAGGCTTTCTGATAAATCTGTGGGGTTTTCTGAGAACTGGTAGTCAGAAATACTGAGTTATACCTGATTGTGTCGCTTCATGTGGGAAAAGTTAAGAGGATTGAATTAAGTGTAACTCTTAATTTTTCACTTTAAAAAAGTTTGGATGTTAGGGACCTGATGGATTTAATCATATCAAAACCACTACTTCAAGATGCTTAGTGTTAAAAAAAAATAGTAAAACTTTAACTGTATGAGAGGTTGGCCTAGTGAAAGGAAAAAAATTGTTGTGCTAGAAAAGATGCTTTGAGAACAAGTCTGTTGCTTCCTTCTGTGACATCTCACTGCAGGCTCTTAATTGGGAATTTAGCCCGTTCTTCGTTCTTGGGCAAAGCTGTTAGACATTTCACTGGGGAACTAGATTTTTTGTTTCTCTCTTTTGCCTAATAAGTTTTGAAGTCTTGCTCTCTTCTATGTGCTGGGCACTAATAGATCTGTCTGGACATTGACCTCAGGATAATGAGTATCTGAAATGAAACCAGCTGGCCTTGTTTCGCTCTGGTTGGCAAAGCTTTTACGGGTGTCAGGGCCAGCGTAATGTAATCATCCTACACGTAAAACCATCATTCCTTTCTTTTTTGGTAGTCCATACTTGAAGGGCTATTTTTGCGTGCCAGAAGGTTAGATATTTGTTTAAAGGAAAGCTGGAGGTCTTAATGAATCAGCTGAGCTTCTATATCCCCTAAGGGGCGGAAAAGAAGTTACTGTCAGATTTTTCTGTACGAATTTTCTGTTTAAACTTGCAGTAAATTCTGAGTTTGAATGTAGATGATCTGTGGTGCAAGATCAAGGTTGGGTGAGGATTTTTTTGTTTTGTTTTCCCCTTCTAAAGCTAAATCCATACAGGTGCATTGCTTTCAGGTCACAGACTCCTGCAGTATCCCCCAGTCAAAGCTTTGTTGGTATTTTCACTAGCAACGTATAAGAAATGCTTTTCCTGTTTCTTTGCTATCACCAAACGTTAAACACTTCTCTTGGCTTGTCCAGAGAAACGCGGATTGAGGTTTCCTTCAGCAGCAGAATTTCCTATAGTGGGAATTTGACGTACACAGGTGACTCAGCAAACAAACCCACCTTTCGCAGACTACACTGGGTTTTTCTCTTTCCTTTAAAATACTTGCCACAAAATGGTGCTAAATTAAGCAGCCATGAGTGATGCTAGTGCTTTTTGTGGCAGACCTGCTGCTATTGCAGGCTTCTCCAGGGTAGTCCTTCCTGTGGGATGAATGACAAGAGTAAGTGTTCAGACCAGTGTCTGTCTGTTGAGATGGAAGAGCTGAGAAGATGGAAATCTAGGTAACCACTGAGTCTGAGCCAGAACAGGAGCAAGTGAAGGGAAACCAGTGAGTTAGTAGTTTGGTAGAGGTCATGTCTCCTCCCCAGCCACCACTCTGAGCGCTCGTGAGTTTGGAGCCATCCACGGGAGTGAGTCTGATGGAACTTACCTGACTTAACTTTGGTTGTCACGATCTCTGCTGTTAGCTGGAGGAGGGAGCCGCTTACCTCTGGCAGTGTTAAAAACGGGGAAGAAAGCCACTGGATGAGAGGAGTTTTCTTTGCTGGACCTGGAAGCCATCTGTGCACAGCCTGCATGAGACCACAGGAGAGTTCAATGAATTGGGCAGTGCAGAAAGCAGTGTGCCAGATTAATTCCATTAGTGAGTGATGTGAATAGGTCTGCGCATTAAATAAGGAGAGTAGAGTCTTGTGCAGTACAGCAAGTCCATTAATTTAAAGTTCTTTTGTTTTCTCTTAGGAATTTCTAAAGCCCACAGGTGACCTGGTTCAGCTTGCTTGCTAAAATCCCTCAAGTACATCCAGCTGCACGGAGTTCAACTGATTTTTGTAAAAACAGATGGCAGTTCACCTGGAAGTCACATTTTGCTCAGCAGAGGAGTTCTGGTCTCCTCAGAACTTGGGTTTGTCTCGTGTTTTGCCCTGCACGGTGCAGGTGGTCCTCACCTCAGCCTGGAGACATGCTCTGGAGAACCGTGAGTGCCAGCCCCTGCCAACCAACTGACTCCGCGGAGCCAGATTCCATGGCATTCTTCCCTCCAAAAGCTTCGGCATTTAGTTGCTCTGATTTTGAGACCTGCTTTAGACAATATAATGTGTTTTTATAATCTGTTGCATCATGCAGCAAGGGTTGAGAATTCTGCAGGCCAGAGAAGGCTCAAGTTGCTTTAGTCTCAGACTTTGTGAGGGGGAATGTGATCAGCACGTGCAGGGAGGAGTAGCTGAGCTGGGTTCCCAGGTTGCTTGTGGTGAAGCTACCCAAAATGAGGTTCTAATTCCCATGCTTGAGCCAGATAAGTAGGTGGTTGTGACCTAGTGACCTGTACTCTGTTTTCCTCTGCTGAACTTTGCAGACCGGAGCAGAGATGTGGTTCGAACCCTTAGTGCCTGTTCTTGTTTTCATGGCAGAACTGAGAGTTTATCAGACTGTTTGCAAAATCGCCATGGACAAATTTCCAGATTGTTAAGATTCCACAAGAATCACACTGAGACTTATCATGTACTGTTGCTGTGGCCTCCAGAGAATCACTGGGATGTCCCCAGAGGTTGAGCTGTTCCCTTTGGACGCCTCTGTTCCCCTCCTGTCTCCAGAAGTAAAACCAGCTTTGTCCTGCCCCAGCTGCCTGTGCTGTCGGGAGGGTGGGGGCATCAGACACTTGCCTTGTGGCCTTTCTGCCAAACCATGCTTGCCCTTGCGCTGCTTTGTTGTTTTTCCTTTCAATGTTTGCAGGGATTTTGATTTGAACATGAAGCGTTTCTGGGGCCATGGTGTTTGGTGGCTGGAGTTTGCTGGGCAGGAGCCTGGGGCTGCCTTCTGGCAGGGCCAGGGCTGTTCCTGAGCGGAGATCGGAGGGGTTGGGTGGTGGAGGAGAGGGGCGAGCCTTTGATCTCGCCTCACCCGAGCACCACCGAGGCAGGAGCAGCTCCACCGAGGCAGGAGCAGCTCCAGCGAGGCGGCTGCGTGGTGGTGGTGCAGGAGCATGAGTGAGAAGAGGGATCGATCTGATGGGGCAACGCTCTGTGCCAGGTGTCGATGTGGAATAGCTTCCCAGAGCATGGCCTCTTCACTCTCCTGCAAATGTGCCTTGGGTGAATCCACCAACAAATCCAAGTCAGGGTCAGCATGACTCTTCTGCAGTCTCACTTGCCTTCCGTGTTTTCAGTTGCTAAAAGATAAAGGAGCAGCCAAGTTGTTAGGCTTGCTACAGCAAACTGTCACTCTTTTTTTTAAAGTAGATGGCAAATGCTGTGTTTTGTTTTGAAACTGCAAATCCTGGTTGATTTTCCCCAATAATGGGGAGAATTACAGAGCAGTTTCTTTGGGTGACTGTATGTTATTATGATGTCCAGCACACCAGGGACTCCATGTGTGGCGTTCCATTCAGGACAACCAAAGTGCCAACAGTGAAAATGTCAGGTTAAAGATTAGTTGTCTTTTCCATTCCGATGTGTTTTGTGATTAGTTGTCTTTTCCATTCCAATGTGTTTTGCAACCAAAACATTGAGTTAAAGATCTGTTGTCTTTTCTATGTTGTTATGTTTTGCAAACTTCCAGGTATAATAAAAACAGAGATGAGGCACTCAGGCGATGAAACCGGATTCACAGAGTCTCTGTGTGCAGGTGACTTTCCAGCGTGATCTGGTTTCTCTCCTTCCAGTCAGTGGAAATTTACCTCGCTGCCGCCTATCTTGGTTTGAAATCAAAAATGTCTCTACACAGAGAGAAGAAAAAAAACAACAAACCAACACTCCCCCGCCGCGGTTCAGCTTTCTTCAGGTGAAATCCTAGATCGCGTCCTTTCACCTCGTTGCCTTGGTGATGGACATTTATTGCCGCTGACAGTGAAACTTCTGCGTTGGCCAGCCCCGGCTGTCTGGGCGTGCGGAGCCTCGCGGCACACTTGTCCCGGCACCGCGGCCGGCTCTGGACCTGGAGGTCGTGCGCCGAACCAGCCGGGCAGCGCTTGGTAAGTTCGGCTTTCGGTGCAGCGTGAAGAGCCCGGCGTGACGTCTGGGTGCGCGCTCCCGCTGCCCGGCCACGGCCCCGCGCTGGCCTCTGCCCAGGGCTTGGTGTGACTTGGAAAACGTGCAAGGACACTTGTCCATCTGGAGGGGTTTGGCTTACAGATGGGTTTATATACCTTCGATGAGGTCGCTGTGGAAGAACATGTTAAATGTTTAATCTCCTCTGGTCCGCGTGACATCTGTTCAAATATTGGGCTGCATCGATCCAAGCGTTGTGCCTTTCACACTTGCTGGTTCATTTGAAAAGCCAAGCTTCTAAATATAGACCCGCATCGATTGTTGTTTCAGCGCCGCTCCCCTAACGCGTACTCTGCGTGTGTCACGGGCTTTTCTGTCCCACAGCAAGCTGGCGTCTGCGACGTTCCTTCTTACGCCGGGCTGTGATTTCTCTTTAGAAGGTGCAGACGTGTATTCCGAAGCTGGTCCCAGCTGGGTTTTGTAGCAGGTCGGGTCTGGCTGAGCTGCTGTGGGCTGCGCTGCCTCTGCCCTTGGGTCTTGGAGGGGCGAAGCTGCGGGGCAGCGTGTCCTCCTTGCCCGGGGGAAGCGGCGCACGGCTCGGGCGCTGTGCTTTGCCCACATTCTTTCCCTGTTGTTGCCATAACTCTTCCCTAAACTTCCCAGCTCCAGGCTGTTTTATTAACCCAAGGGCACGAGGACTTTTTACCAAGTTTTGTTTATGTGAATGCTTTAACAAGGGTTGGAAATACCTTGCTTTTCAGAGCACCTTCAAAACACCTGTGTTGTTCGCTTAAAAAGTAAAGATTTGAATCCTACACATACAAATACGTACAAACGTCTGCTAAACCTGTAAACGCATCTGTGTTCCCTTGCGTGTTTTCTGAGGTGAGCTGGGGTTTGTTCGTTGTTGGTGAAGTCTGGTTTTTGGTGCGTGACGGGCTTTCATTTTCATAGCTTGGTTCCACCAAAATCAGCTCAGTCTTCTAAAATGGCTGAATTGCAGATGAGAAAACACAATCTGTGTAAGGGTTATCCTTCAGCGGAGAGGAAAACTATGTAACCTCTGACATTTTTCGGGGAGGCAAGAATACATAAACTTTGTGTTAATCATTGGCAAAGCAGCGGTAGGTGTGAGCGTGGATGGTGGAGCTCGGCGTTAATCCCTAACCAAGCACTTTATGGCTCCGCGCTGCAGCAGTGAGGGAGGCTGAGGGTGGAGGGGTGAGGACAGAAGGAGCATAGGCATAAATAATTCTGACAAGCGAGGCTTCATAAATGTTAGCGTTTTACTGCTTAGCTGCCAATGCCGGCCAGCAGCGACCGTCCCGGGGCGCGTGACGGCTTTGGGCTTCTAGCCCCGGTGTTGCAAGATTTTTTAAATCAAAGTTCTCTGAACAACACAGTTGTAAATTCCGAGGCGTGCTCTGCATTGTAGTTGGAAAAAAGGAGGGTGTGAGGAGGGCAGGCCGGCATCAGGCGTGGGCTGTGCCGGGCCGCTGTGGGTGCTGCTGGGGAGCGCGCCCCGAGCTCTGCGAGCGGGCACCGCAGCGCTGGGACGCACCAGGGCACCCGGAGCCTGACCCTTCCCCGCTCGCTGTGCCAGGCAATCCTTCACCTGCTTTTTGGTGGACAATGAGGTGAGATTACCTCTCCCTGGTTGTGAAAATTTAACTCCTTGCTTTTACCAAGACACAGCCTAACTGGAGAGAAATGAAGAAGCTGGGGCGCAAGGAGCGAGCAGGAGAACATGAAACACTTTTTCACCCCTGCCCGTCGGTGTTTCTGGCCCGGAGCTGGCGATGGGAGGAATACAGACGGGGTGTCACACAGCCTGCGACGCTGCGGCTGGCTCCCGCTGCTACCCTGGGGATGCTTGAGCAAGTGTCATTTGGGAACCCTTCCTCCGTATCACGGGAGGCTTCGTGTCCTCACGTGAGCCAGAATGTTCTTTGATGGTGCTTTTTATGCTTTTGTGGATGCTTTCAGGCAAAATGATACAGACGGAAGAGGTCAGTGCGTTGCAAGAGAATTATTTTACAGACAGACTGGTCAGAGAACTGAGTATTAAAGTGTTGTGTGCTGCAGAAGAATTTTCATGCATCCAGATTCAGTTTGCTCCTTGTGTACAATAGATGTTACCAAAGTCAGTGTCCTACTGACTGAAGGAAAGATGTTGAGGGTAGATAGGCGAGGCCTTGCTACTGAGTGAGGTAGTTTAATTATTTTTTAAAATACTACATAAACTTCATGCATATGAAAATTTGACCAAGCACTTGAAAAGCACTGTTTCTGCTTGATAAAATGGAATATTTAGCAGAGGCCGAGAGCTCGTGTGCGGGAGGGAACAGGGTCGGTCATATCACCTAAAGTATGAAGTGAAACTTCCAGTGTATTTTTGAGAATCTGTTTCCATCATGAGCATCATTTTTTGTGTCTTGCAGAACCCGAATTAGGGATCCTCCCATAGCTGGACTTCCTACTGCTCAGTGATTTTTTTTTTTTTTTTAAAATATATTTTTTTTTTAATTCAGTAAATACACAAAGATGATTTCAGTGCAGAAATAAGATGCCACTCAACAGAGTCGATGTTGGACTTTTTGGGAGGAAATCTGAGTAGCATTGATAATATGGTAACCGTCCAAAATCCATCTTTCTGTCCCCGTCTACTTGGCATTACAGCTGCTTCTCCTCCAGTTCTCCTTCAGTAAAGTCACAATAGTCTGCGTTTTTTACTTCTTTTTTTTTCTATGCTCTCCTCTTGATTTTCTTGGTCACAATTTCCAAGTTCCTTGCCTTTTGTCTGTTAAATAGCTCGAGAAGACCAGGTACGTTCTGTTGACATCAAGAGACAATAATTTAAGTATCTGCTAACCGAAGTCCATTGCATTGCTCTTTTTCACATACCCTTCTGCTCATCTCGGTAAGCTGTGGGCTCTTTGGGGAGCGAGTCTTCTTCTGTTGATAGAAACTACTACGGACAATTTTCAGAAAGGCTTTAAATGCCTGAGCTTTTGTTTGAGTGCAGCACAGTGGCTACAGCGGGATGTGTGTCAGGCTGAAACTCGCCCTGCAGACAGGGTCAATGAGACTTTCCTTTCCCTTCCTCCAAAGTGACCTGTTCCGTCCTCCTTCCAGAGGAATGGTCTTAGACTAGACAGGTACAGCTTGGCTTCTGGGGTGTTTCTGACCTTCCTAATAATCTAAAAATCTCAGATACAGCTAAGAAATCTGTGTCTCGCTTTAGCTATCTAAAGCAAATAGCCTAGGTAGCGTGGTCATGCCAGGATAAACCTGTGGGAAATGTTACCGCTTTCTGAACAGGCTTCAAGGAATGGAGGCTCAAATTACCCTCTGTAATTGAATCTTGTATCTTGCAGTTCTGGAAGGCTTATCAGGGGAGAAAAAGTAGAACTGATACGGGTGGCTGCAGAACCTGTTCCCGTAGGATCCTTTCCAGATTTCATTTTGGTGGCCTCGGTGTAGCAAACATGTCCAAACTGGGCAAAAAAAAAAAAAAAAACCCATTAAAAATGCCATTTATGTGAATGTTCCTCAGGAACTTAATGTAATGAAGTGGTAAAGTGAGCATCAGGTCGATGTCGTAATAACGTGCATCTTCAGAAACTGCCGAGTGTCATTGAAGTTGTTTTTGAGCTCTATATATGCAAAGGTGGTGAGACAGGTTTTAAAAGGTGCAAGTTTTTTAAAAAGGCCTTTTTTTAAACAGCAGACATCTCTCTGAGCATTATTGGACAAAAATATTACAAATGTTTTCCCTTGTGTTTGGGGAGGGCTGTAAAGTCTAAGCAGCATGCATTTCTGTGGAGCATGGATCATTTAGGATTTGAAAGGGCCCTGTTCAGCAAATTGCCTTCTACTTTTGTTACTATTATTGTCACATTATTATTGTAACGATGTTATTACTGTTATCTACTCCAAAAAGCTGTCACTGGAGTTGGTTGCTCTTCATGTTTGGAGTCAGGCTGTTCTTCAGCAGATGAAGTGTGCACCTCCTTCCAAGAGGTTTTTCTTTTCAGCATCCTTCCTAGGAAAGACTCCTGCTACCTAAAGGCCAAGAGTTCATTCACAGCTTAACCTGTTGGTCTTCAAAATGCATTACCGAAAACACTAAACCCATTTTCTTTTTTATTAACAGGAGGAGTCTCGTATCCTCAGGGTGAAGGTGGTTTCTGGCATTGACCTAGCGAAAAAAGACATCTTTGGAGCCAGGTAGGTGTTCTGCATTGACTATTTTATGCATTCAAAAGGATTAAACTTAGCAGAGCAGGGACACTTTATAACTGGTTGCTCATGAACGTGATGAGTGATCCTATTACCTGCTTCCAGCCAACGCGAGCCAGGGCCGGTGCGTTGGCAGAAGGCCGTTGGTCACCGCGGTGGCTGCCCGTGCCCTCTCCCACCCCAGGAAGCCCTTCCCGAGTCCTCCGTCCGGTCTGCCACAGCTCTGCGGGCGTCAGAAGCACCGCAACCTTTGGCAGGATTTGGCAATCCTTAGAATGACTCCCAGCAATCTCCCCGCAGCGCGAGAAGGAGCAGCAGCTAGCAGTACCCTCCGTCTGTCTCTGAGGAGCTCTGCTCTCCCTGCTGGCTTCCAGGGCTGGGCTCTCGGGTGCCAGGCGTCGAGGTCTGACTGGGTGGCCACACCGTGAGTCGTCTTGGTGTTCACAGGGAACCCTGCTGACTTACCGCTTGTCTGTCAGGCTGTGGCAAGTCCAGCTTTAAATTCCAGCTGAGCCTTGATCCACCTTGAGTTTTAAACTGGGGACAGGAGAGGGAAGAGAGGAGTCTTTGGAGTGCACAAGGAAGTCTTCTTCTGGTTGCTTTCCTGCTCATTGTGCGCTGCGAGATGGGGCGAACAGACTGTAGAGCAAAGACCGCCGCTCTTTGGCCAAAATAACAACTGGCAGACAAGCAAACTGGTTTTAAATGCTCCAGTGGAAAGATATAGATACAGTCACTGCGAACGCTCTCGAGCCTTTTGTTGTGAAGGCGTTAGTCACGGGTGCAGGAACAGCTTCTCGCCAGGTCTGGGCTTGCTGTGCCATGGCTTGAGGAACCAAATCATGTAGCAGTCGGTGGCGAAGCCAACATGAACCGGAAAGCATGAATTTTTTTTTCCAAAGGTTAATTCATGCTTGACTTTCTTGCCACCTCTAGCCCAAGTGTGAGGAAATGCGTTACTGCAAATGCTCCAAACTAATTAGAAGTTTTTTATCAGTTTGAAATTAGTGGTATCCAATTAAGCTTTTATTGAAATGACTAATTTCTTAATGTATAAATGAGCCTCCCTGTGGATTTTCTTGAATTTCCTTAATGATGCTTAGAAATTGTTCATTAGCTTGCGTATCTAGCTTGAAACTATGTGAAAGGGCCAATTAAAAGTTTAATCAACTTTATTTTTTTTGGATGAAATTTGCAACAAACATTCCTTTGGTGGCTGCATGCAGAATATGGTAAGACAACGCCTCTTCATTTTTTTTTCCCTAAATTTGCTGTTCTGAGGAACAGCTTTTGGTGCTGACCATAAGCAGCAGGTCACATGTGGATGTGGTTGGACACACGGTGCTTGTGCGGGAGGTCCAAGGTCGTCCTACGGGAGCATCGGCCTCCTGGGCTGCTGCTGTTGGCGAGGTGTGCGGTACCAGGGTGAAAGGGAGGAGGAGCAAAGTCCAGAGAAGAGACGAGACTGAGGCCCCAAGAACACAAGATTCCTATTGCAGATACTGACCCTAGAACTGCTGTGTTTGCGCTAACTTCACTTCTTCTAGATCTCGTTTAATTTGGCCTTTTCATATGATTACAGATTTTTGGTTTATTGATGTACTTGATTTTGTTTCTGTATTGTTTCCAGAGCTTTAAATTTTATCACTTATTTTGAAAAAAGCAAAGCTAGTGGTTGCAATATGGAATCTGCTCATTAAGAGGAACTTGATGTAAACATTGAAGTGCTGTGGCAAATTCACAGAAGCGATCTGAGAGAAGCAGGAATCTTTTTAGCGTTCATTTGATTTGTTAAAGGATACATTGGAATCTTTTAGCGCCGAATCACCGGCATTGTAGTATTTCCTTCAGCTACGTTTCTCATCAAAGTGTTGTAGGTATTTAAGATGTGTTCGAAAGAACTCCTAACATTTGCTTAGGAATTGAGAAATCGTAAAAATACCTTTAACCTTTCAAAATGTGTGAAGTTAAAACTAAGTGAGATCTGAACAAAGTTCTACAGATGTGGTCCTTAAATATTTAAGTAAATGAGTCTCAGGTCAGTAGGATTTCCATAAAACCAGAGAGTTAAAAAGGTATTCCTGATGTATGCTTTTAACTTTCTTTTAAAAGGTTCTCTAGTAAAAGTTGAATCTAACAACATCATGTATTAGAATCTCAGTGGAATGCCCGTATTGCTGTGTTGGCAAGCTTTCAGAAAGCTTTCTTTTTTGGTTAAAGTGGCAATTTAATTTTCCTGTTTGCTTTAGGGGCCTTGCATACCTTGCTGAGATACCAACATTTCGTGCTGCTGGAATCTTGAGCATGGTTTAAGTTGCTACAGATGGTATCACTGCAGCATAGCTGTCGGGGGTGTGTTGTGTGGTAACTGCCCCGGTAACAGCCCTGCCGAGAATCAGCGTGGAGAGGATGAGTAAATTCTCGTTTGGGGCGATGGAGGAGAAACGTGTAACGTTTGACCTGAGCAGGAGGATAAGGGAAAATTTATGGCTATTAGAACTGTATGTTTTTTACAGCATACCGTATGGTCAGGCTCCCTAAAAATAGCAATAGGCGCTCATGCCCGTGTGTGTTTTCTTCTCTTGGTGCAGATGTAGACCCTGACACTCTGTCATTTCCCTCTCCTGTAAATTTCTGCGAGATCCCAAATCTCTTCCAGGGTGGTGTTTGTGATGGTGTGACGGTTGGTGCACAGCCACGGGGTAGTATCTGACGTGGAAGTAAATCATTTGAGTTTGTGAAGGCAGCGGGTGCTGGCTGTGAGGCAGCGTGTGGTAACTGAGACCGTTGCCAGCAGACGCAGCAAAGGATGAAATAACCAAGTGGGCTGTGCTGAGGACCTTCTGGTAGGTGCAGAACACCCCATGGTGCAAGGCCAGGCTGCAAGGGAGAAGGTCTGTTCCCATCTGCCCAGGGGATGTGCAGCCCAGTGCTGCAGCATCGTGTCGGGTGACCATTCCTCCCATATGGAAGGTGCTGGGATGGTGGGTAGATGCCACCGGGGCTGTGGATGTGCATCAGCAAGGACAACGTGAGGGTGGCACTGGAGCAAGGCTCTGAAGCAGCTCCGCACCAGGAGTGGGCTCTGTCTGTGGAAGTGTGCAGGCAAACAGGCTTTGCTTTGAAAAATAATTGTGTGAGAAGAGAGAATGCCTTGTGATTTCATCCCGGTGTGGGTTTGGACGGGGTTGACTCACGGGGTTGCGTTGAGCGTTTGCTGCTGTCACAGCAAAGAGAAGTCATCAGCACCCAAAGACACAACAGCGTGGTCTGCGGGTTTTAGCACCTCACGGTATCCCGTACGCTATGAAATGCTGGGATTTCTGCGTGCCATTCCTAACTGGCACTTCAGGATTGCAGACAAATATGTGGGATTTTTTGTTTCTTTGCAGCAATTAAATCAAATGTTGAGGACAAATTCCTGATCTCTGGAATGTCCTGTTGGGGAGAAAGAAGGTCAAGTGGCTGCTAGATATTTTAGATGGTTAAGCCCTTTAGAATGAGTTAATCTAAAGTCATTTGAAAACCTGTTAGAATTGCAAAGCCAGGGCCCAGCAGCTGAGGTGCCTGCTCACGGTCAGTCTTGCAGGGCTTAGTGCTGGGGCGGAACAGCAAGTTACCTGTGACTGTGAAAGATTAACTACAAGCATATGTTGTGTTTTGCATCTCAGTGGGTTTTCCTTACTGCTTTTAATCAACTTTACCATTATAAAACACTGCCTGTGGGCCTGCAGAGTCTGAAAGCCATTTCTTGCCTGATTAATTCCAAGGAGAGTCTCTTACCAGTGTAGAGCGCTGGAGAAACTAATATTTTTCTTCTGAAGACTGTAACAATAAATAAAACTCCAATGCTTTCAGTTTTGCTTTTTTTTTTTTTTTTTGGCTTATGAAATCATTTCAGTAATAACTAATGGTATACGAGAGTTCAGGAATTTGCAGAACCACAATTGCAGTGACACAAAGTATACGGAGTGTAGAACAAAGGGGTAGCAGCGAGCAACCCGAGGTGACAGTGAAACGTGGTGGATTCCATCCGCAGCCCTAGCTGAGGTGCACCAAAATGGCTGGTGGGTGTAAGTGGGTGTTAAATAACCTGCTTTACATTTTGCCCTATAAAATTGCAAGTCTTTGGTGTGTACTGATGGCAAATAGGTCTTGCGAACTGGAATTCTGTGAATTTAGTGTTAGTACTCGTGCTTAACTCTGAAAAACTGGTGCTGTCCCATGCGTTGGCAAGTGTATTTGCCACCTGACATACACTGTATTTTAGATCGACATTATTAGTTCACATTTATTTCCTTTTAATTCCCTCTCAACTCAAATGTGATGTTGTCATGAATCCAGCTAGTATTTGTATTCTTCTATGTAATTAAGTAATGCAAATTATAAAGTAATTAATCTTAGTTTTGCAACATCTGAACAGTTATTATTATTTATTGCTCTTTTGTTTGTTCTCACGTGTTAGGAATGACACTCTGAGTATCACTGTGGCTGAGGCTGCACTGTGCAGCTGATTCATACGCAGCTCAGCAAGGAAGGGGTTTTATCCATATCTTCTGTTCCCATCAAAATTATTTACTGTATATAAAAATAGACAAAACTCAAACTCTCAATTTATTTCTTTTGTGGTGGTCTAATGAAGTGGATTTTGACATTGGGCATGAGTCAAAAATGTTAGCCGGTCAAAGGTTACATCAGCTAGATCCACAGAAGTAAGTTTTGGAGGAATGTTTCAGTAGCGCAAACTGACATCTACTGCAGGGTGAAATTACTGCATATGTCCCATCTCAGAAAGGTCCTGGGGGTGGAGTAAAGCTGGAGAGTTCTGTATCTGTATGGCCAGCAACCACGGTCAGCAAAGCCTCTTGACCAGGTGGCAGTTGCTCAAGTAGGACAGAGTTCATCCTGTGTTTCTTTCTCCTTTTTTTCTGGTTGGAAAAGCACCAAAATCCTCTCTTCTGCTGGTTTCAGCCTTTGAGAAATGGAGTATTCAAAGCACGACAAACCTTCCACTCTGAGCGTTGAGCAGGAGGTGTTGAGCGTTACCCGTGCCTGCTCTCCACCTCTGCTCTGTGCACACCACAGCGATTTGACGTTCTCGTTTGCCGTGCACTTGCAATGTTTTGAGGAGCACCAGACAATCACAGTTGGATTTCATTAGAAGATCTTGATGTGTTGTGGTACGTTGACTAAGGCAAGAATCAAATAAGACTGGTTTTTCTTGTGAGCTCGACTGGGTGCTCTAGTAGGCGTTGGGATGAAACCATGAGGAGCTCCGGTCACCACTGTCTCTACAGCTTTTAAGTGATGAATGATCCAACAGGGCTGTTAGTTACCATGTTGCATTGGAGGGGCAAGTTACTGACAGTATATTCTAAAGGACAACAAGTTTTTCCTAGTATAGTAGAAATTAACATGTTACTTACAGAGCAGTGGGAAGGGGAGGAAAGCAGTTGAGAGCTTCATTAATCTAAACCAAGCTGTGCTTTGGGGGGCGAAGGTGCAGAGGCCGGCAGTCAAATCCGAGATGGTGAGGGTGTCCTGAAGGGAGCAGGATCTTTGACAGGTAACATCTGCACTACTTCAGCACACAGCTCGTGCTTTACCTGCTACGTGACACGCTTCAGTAGAAGCGAGAAGGCAGCCGGAGCAGCCCTGGGCAGCTGCAGAGCTGAGCCCACGCAGCCTGTGTCTGCAGCAGGTGTCCCTGCTGCCTGGAAGGAGGAGAGGGGACCAGGGGGAGGCAGAGGTGGTTGCTTCTGGAAGCCGTTGTTGTCGGTGGTTGTACATCCTCATCGTATGCAACGTACACCCTCGGTGACTGCAAGAGCCAGAGCCGGCTGTGTCCTTCTCACTCCGGCTGTTCCGTAAGGCCCCCGGTGCTTTCTTGTCTTGGGAAGCTTCTCTTGAGAGGTTTGCAAGGTGTGTGCTCAAACACCGGTGGTATCGCGTAGTCCTGGGGCGGGCCCTTCGCTGCTGTTCAGCAGTTTTCCTCAAGACATGATCAGAGGTGGTGTTGAAAGGTGAAGCTGCTGCAGGCTGTGTGTTTGTGAGCAACGTAAAACCCGAGTTCCTGTCTGGACTGATCCCTGTGCCATAGCGTGACCTGCTGCACGCAGGGTGATGGGGTTTACACCCTGGTCTCACTGGTGTGACAGAAGGGGACGGTGACCTGCAGCCTGGCCAGAGGAGCAGTGGGCGATGGCAGGCGAGCCAGGAGCCACAGGCTCGTATCTCAGACTGTGGTCACAGAAAGCGTTTGGGGCTCTACTTCAGGAAAGCACCTGAAGGGACAGCGAAACAAAGATTTGTGGAAGCGTGTGACTAGCGGATAGCGGAGGGTGGTGCTATGGGAAGAGGTTGGAGCCTCTCTGAAGAAGTGCAGTGGATCATAGATGGCTATCAGGTCTGGTTCACTGTTGGGAGCTGGCGGCAGAGGGCACCAGAGAATTTCCATGGCTTTTACCACAGACTGGTAACTGATGACTTTCGAGGAAATTAGGCTTTCATGGTTTTCACCAAAATCAGCAGGGTGTTATCCATGTATACGTACTCCTCAGGATGCTCTGGGTATATATTTAAATGGAGGAGTTTGGTTTATTCAAGTACACGGTCATGAGTAAGAGAACTTAGTAAAAAATCCTGAAGTTTATAATGTCGTAGTGAAAAGTAGTTTTCATCAGGACATTGCTCGGTAGAAAAGTTTTGATGTACAGATACAACAAATTTAAATGCTTCTCATTTGAGAAAGGAAGTGCCTGTATTCAGCCACTCTGTTTTTCCGCTTTCCTGCTATCTGTTGTGATCTTCCAGTTCATGGAATCTGACAAAGGAAAAACTTTTGGTCTTAAATATTTGAGCAGAACAACTGTCTTTTCTTCGTCTTGTAGTGATCACATTAAATCATTAAGTGGATCAAAATGATCAGCAGCTTCTACTTTTTATGTGTTTTAATTTTTCCTCCTAAACTTAGTAATGTCTCTGTCTTGTAGTTGAAAGATTGTCTGTATCTGACAATCTCCTGGGATGCACTAGCTATTTATTTCTACTTCATTTGAACTAACAACAGTCCCAGCAAAATTTTCGCTGGAGTGCCAGTGAAGCATCCCTCCTATAAATTCAGAATAATCTATTACAATTCAATAGTTCTTTTTCCTTTCAAAAAGGAAAATCTTCCTGTTTTTTGAAGAAGTAGTAAACCCAATTTTTATTAAAGAAACAATATGAGGACAGGCATTTCATTTAAAAAAACCTTACACTTATCTCGTAATCATATGCTACTCTGTGGCCCTGAGTAAAGGGCAGGCATAAATTATTGCCTTGAAAGAAAATACTGAAGCATCTGGGGAGACAGGAGCCCTGCAGAAGGTCCTGACGGGACCAGGCGTGCTGCTGGCTCCACAAAGAGCCCTTCCAGAGGAGTGGATGGACCCGGCCTTCCACAAGCCCAGGTAACCACGCTGTTTCGTGGCATTGGTGAGCCTGCACCGCTGTTGCCTGCGCCACTGTACAGCTCCCGCTCCATCTTGCTTTTAAAGCCTGGATTTTTATTATTTTTTCCCTCCCTCAGGGCAGTCCTGTGTTATTACTCCATAAATACTGTTCCACTACTGGGGCGAGGAAAGTGATGTACACACTCAGCCCAAAGCCTTGTTTTGGACGCGCTGCCAAGAAACAGTCATTTTCTCTGTGTTCTTAGGGCTTCGCTATGAAATCATCACCGGGTGAGTTAGGGACAGGGTGGCAGACCTAACTCTTGGTTCCCTTTTTTAGTAGACTTACTAGAACCACAAAGCATGTGAGAGTGTGCCTGCATGCGGCCCTTGTGACTGGGTACAGCGGTCTTACCTGAGGCAAAATTAGGAGAAGAGTCCACTCATTTCTTTTATCCTGTTCCTTACCCTGTGTACAGTGAAGCTCTCCTGGGTTTGGTGTTGATTGTTTCTACACGGTGGCACTTCTATTGGGTCACTGTTCTCTAGGCTATGAAAACCAAGATGCTGGTATTCTTGTTCTGAGAAGTAAATAAAATAACGTCCTTGCACTGTTTAATGAATAGAAGGTAAATTAGAAGATATTTCAATAATACCTGTCAGGAAATGTAGTGCTACTTTTTCAGCTGTGTAGCAGAAGTAAAAGGTGCTGGGTGGGTGACTGTGGTCTGGCTCTCCTTTGCCGTTCCGTGCTCCTCTAAACAGTACCACGAGGATTGCAGACTGGTGTGAAAGGGTCCCATGAGGAAATCATTCATCTTAGCCCTGCCACTCCCTTCCCTGGAACCTCCTTGGACAGAAGGAGCAGTTTGATAAGGTGGAAAGCGTGATGGTCAGTCTCAGCAAAACCCCATTGCAACCGTGAGTGATAGCACACAAGAACCAAGCCAAACTCCCCCTCTCAGCGATTTTTGATGAGTGTTCTTGAAGCTGTTCTCTTGGTGATTCATGTCTGCAGCCTCTCTTTGCCTTATTTGAAAGCAGCTGCCTTCTCTTCTGCAGATGCAGCTGCAGCGCTCTGACAGGCAGCCCCTACCCCCTGTACACACACGCTTTTCTTAGATCCATCTTGGTAAATACAATTTTATGACAAATAACCATCTTTGTAACTAAGAACTTAATCCTACGTGATGACTCATGGCAAATTTCCTATCATCTCTAAAATAAGGAAGAGATTTCTTGGCTTCATTAGTTTTCTTCCTCCTGTTCTGGCTTGCAAAATGTTACCGTTAAGCGTGTTTCTGTTACTAAAGGTGGTATTTCTGTTACTAAAGGTGCCTTGTGCGTTCAAGATTTCACTGAGTTCATCCTTTAACTGCCTTCCTGGGGGGCAGCTGCTCCC
>JAVSBS010026556.1:169657-189606 GCA_033124195.1 Coracias cyanogaster | reverse complement strand
GGGAAATATAGCAGCAGTAGGTCTGCATGGCTCTTGAGTAGGCCTAGATGTAAAGGTCTACTCATAATCTTTGCTAGGGGAGAAACTGCTCTGATATGGAAACCTCGGAGTCAAATCGTTTGGATGTCCAGGGAAAGCTCGAACAGCCTGTATTGAATCCAGCCTTCATATCTTTTGAGCACTTCCTGATACTAGTAACAATAACACAGCCAGCTTTGCTCTTAATATAATCCTGCTATGTTGATGCAGTAGGAAATCAAAACCAGAGAATTTGCCCTTCATCCAAAGTACATCGAAGACTGAGTCTTCTGCAGATACTGGAAACATTTATTTCTCCTCAAGGTGCCAGTGAAAGTGTAATTTATATATATATGGTAACCAATTCATCTTAGTAGACAAACTGAATTTTTTCAGAGTAGTGAGTATGTCTAATAACAAAAATGTTCTTGTCCTTTTCTCCTAGTTTAGATCCTAGAATTATCATAAATGATACACAATGGATGGTGAAAAGAAAAAAGAAGTACAGGGAATAAGTTCATTTCTGTAACTGGAATTCGTTTACTTGTTTTTTTATACTTTTTTTGAAAAGAAAAAATATTAGCTTCATCACAGCATATTTACTAAAATGTGGAAGACCACATCTGATGTTTAGTGAATTAAATTTAAAGTTTTCTTAAGATTATATTTTTGTTGTGATCCATTTAATCATTGGAAAATTTTATCTGTAAAAGTGGCATATCTATGGAAAGAAACCTAGAGCTCTACCGGCTATAAATAGTGACCATAGAGGAAATTGGCAGAGCCATTATTGTCAGGTGAACACAGGAACTTTTATCATTAACCTAAATCTCAACACTCTAAATTCTATTGTATCTGTCTTTAAAAATGAAACCCCAAAATGACAGCAGTAAAGCCACATATATAATCATAGGATCGTTTAGGTTGGAAAACATGTTTAAGATCATCAAGTTCAACTGTAAATCTAACACTGTCAAATCAGCCACTAAACCATGTCCCTGAGCATCACGTCTACATGTCTTTTAAGTACCTCCAAGGATGGTCACTCAACTATTGCCCTAGGCACTGTGTTCCAATTCTTGGTAATTCTTTCAGAGAATAAATTTTTCCTAATATCCAAACTAAACCTCCCCTGTCACAACTTGAGGACATTTCCTCTTGTCCTGTCACTTGGGAGAAAAGACTGACAACCAGCCCACTAAAATCTCTTTTCAGGAAGTTGTAGTGAGAAATATGGTCTCCCTGTAGCCTCCAGGCTAAACAATCATGTCACTGAGCTGCTCCTCATAAGACTTTTTCTCTAGATCCTTCCTCAGCTTCATTGCCCTTCTCTGGACCCAGCTCCAGCATCAACACATATGTATGTATGTATACACACATATATATTATATATATAAAGAAGCATGATCCCACAGTGCTGCAGTCGTTGTAACTAACACTGATTTTAACAATGTCCATGATAACAATCTCGACAGTAAAAGTTTTATGTTATACAGCAGGTTTTATATTATGTGGCAAGGCTGGGAGTAGTACCTCATTAACCAGAAACCTAATGTTGACCTGTCGTCTAGAAGATTTGCATCTTATTTCTAAAATTTTTCCACTTGAGTATGAAAGGCACCCGTTCTGATAAACGTGACTGTTAAATTCTACCCCGGTGTGAACAGACGTGGTGCTGTTGCCGTCACTAGAGTCTTGTCCTCACGCGGGTTGTAGAATTGGGTCTTGTCTTGCCAGTAACTGCCCCCTGGCAGCCAGGACTCTCCTTCTGGAACTTTACAGACAGGTTTTCTCCCCCATTACAGGTTTGTCAGTTGGGTGCCCATCACAAATACAGAGAGCAGAGCAAAACGCAGCAGAAGTGGTTGTGGTTTCCCATTAACACGTGAAAACTAGTGCCAGAATTTAGTGTAAAATACCAACCAGAACTCTCAGGAGAAAAAGAGCATGTGACTGAACCAGTTACCTTCCGCTGAAATGCGTGCGTGGGGACCGCTAAACTGCTTTTATTGGTACCATTTGATTTTTTGCATATATGGCTAAAAGTTTATAGACATTTAGTTCAGTGCTAAAATGCCCTGCTCCCTGCTTGACTTGCCACAGGTTGTTATAAAATCATTTGGGGTTTTTTTTTGAATACCTACAAAATTGTTACGGTTATTAAAACACACACAAGCTGATAGACTGAGTGTTTATTGAGCTCGGAGACTCGGCCCTTTAGAGCCCACCTGCCAATGAAGATTTCACTCTAAAAGGATCAGTTAAAGTTCAGCAAATGAATTTTGCAGCGGATTGCTCGTGCAGAGGTGAGACTGGCTAGAATGCCATCAGAATGATGAGAGCAAGCTTAGTTCGCTTCACTAAACTGGGTTTCAGGAGGGAATTATATCAGTTGCAGACTTAAAGAAGCCCCTTGTCCTGGAAAGCTGCTTCTCTGACCCTGGAATCTCTGAACTCTTTAGGAAATGAAAATGTGAAGGTCTTCTGTCATGCACCTGATGAGTCCAAACCTCTGTCTCCCCCTCCCTCCCCTCCCACAAATCCTGTACAGTGGGTAAAAGAACTCAACTCAAAATAATTTCAGTTTTGCAGGATTTGTTTGGATTAGGGGAACTGTGGCTATCCAGCTGGAGCAATGGCTCCGAAAATAAACCCGATCCTTTGAAATTCTTGCCCTCAGTACAGGTTTGTTCTAATTTCAACTGGATAACTAATTATTTTTTTATTGTGCTAATGGGCTGTCATGCATATGTGGAAGCCATTTACTGCCTGCCCTAGATGGAAACAAACTCATATTTCAACTCTGAATATTTAACACTTAATAAGGTGGCCACCTGCTTTTAAAGTTATTCCAGCGTATTGGAATGGCCTTTACTGCTCATTACGAATACCGGGATTATTTTTGATCTCCCGTAATGAAACAAATAACCAAACCAATTGAAGCACTAAATAAAATCAAAATTTTAGCCCCTCTAGTTTTCAGAAATTCAAACAACTTTCTAATAGCACCTTATAAATCCCTCAGAAGGAGTTCTGTGACTTTCAGAGCCAGGCCTGCCTATAGAGAATGTTTGTTCTTCTCAACATGACCCAGCGAGACCGTGCAGCGCGTAGCGGGGTGAGGGCAGGTGCTGAGCTCCCATCACCACCCCGCGCTGCCTCTTCTCTTCGACCCTGACTGAAGCTGTCTGGAGCATTCCTGCTGAAACCTCAAAGCAAGGAGAAACAGTTCTGCGCCTCTGTTCCAGTTTGCCCCCAGCTTTTGTCATGGCTCATGAACCTGCATCTGGGGAGTATGAAGTACAAGCCAGGAATTGGCCAGGAGGTATCGCAAACGTGGCTTCAAGCCATGGACTTACTCTTCACTTTGGAGCTGGCTGCTCAGGACTTCAAACAGCTTGAGAAGTCATCCAGTTTCCAAGGGCTGGCATTGCTGCAGGGACAGAATTAGGACTGTGTGGTGGCTTGTGTGGGGGAAGCGTTACCTTAATTCAGCCTTTCCTGTTTCTCTAGTTTTTGCTCTTTGACTCTGATGATGAGTAAACAGGACAAGGACATGTTTAATACCGTATTATCAAGCTCCAAGCTGCCAACCTTCTCTGTGCAGTGCCAGCAAGGCCGGGGGTTGCTGAGGTCAGTTTTCCCTCTGGGGATAGACACCCCATTGCCATTCCCCAGTGCGGTCAACTTGCCAGGTTAGGACTTGGTTGTCAACTTAACTGCTTCACTTCTGGTCTTTATCTGCAAAAAAACCCCTACTTCTTTCCAGTTTCAGAGCATGGTAGTGCTTTGGTTGTGTAAATGTGGGGAGAAAAGTTAACGGAGGGAGGGTTCCCTTTGGTTTGCTGTTTTTTTTGGGTGGGTTGAGCTGTGCGTTGTTCCTATGGAAAGAAAGGTTTAGGATGGGCTTGGACAGGAAGGTGGAAATGCTTATGGCAGCCTTGGCTACAACAGAAAATGTTCTACTGCCTGGCAGTTATATTTCCCGGGCAATAATCCTCATTTTAATGTCAACCATTGCAGTTTCCTTGAGAAAGGAACTCTGGAGGGTGGGGAGAGTTTGTGTAGACAAGTTCTCTTGAGGTCATTTGGTCTTTTGAAAATAAGAGTGAGACCTTCGGAGGGTATTTTATGGCAAGAAAAGGAACAATCTACCTGCGGTTACTGTGGGTAGGAAGGTGTGCTGCAGCCTTTTGTGGTGCCAACACTCCAAGTCCAAATGGACCTGTTGTGCCGTGGCCAGATGGGAAGTGAGGAAGGTGTTTATCCCCGAGGCCAGGCCATCACAGGGATGTAATGCAGACTTCTGCCTTGTTGGACATGGTAGAAAGCATTTCTCCCAGATGTTGCTGTACAAGAGCACAGTATCAATAAGGAGAGAGAAGAAAGCTTCTGGAATGTGGATTCTCTAGATAGTCTGTGAGCATGTGTCCTCGCTTGGAGGGAACCGCAGTGCTCCTCGGAGCATTTCCCTCTGCCCACAAGCCTAACCTCTGTCCTGCTGAGCCTTCGCTTCAGCCAGCTCCTGCTCTTCCACGTGCTAATCTTGGCAAGAGCCCGGGACAACTGCGTGTCTGTTGTATTATCCTGGGTTGTAAACAGCAGACGAAGCTATGTGTCATCTACGGGCGTTCTAATCCAAACAGTGGCCTGAGCGCCTGCGCACCCTTGGGAGTGTTTTGCAGCGTCTTAGGCGTGCGGGGGGTACAAAGAATGGTCAGCATGCCAAACATCTCTAGCGTAGACGGGGCTCGGCCATGTGCGTTGGACAAAAGCAGAGCAATAGTGGCAGGAGTACTTAATGAAGAAGCTTGAGTAATTTCAGCCAGTAGTTGTTTCTTTTGATGCAGATAAATAAAAAAAAAATGATGTTTTTGAAGAGAAAATTTCCCCTTTGAGGGAGCTGGTGAGTGTCAGAGGAGGCTGGAGCAGGGAGGAGCTATCAGGAGTCATTGAGGATGGCAGCAGATAAAGACCGGTTTGCTGCTTTGTGCTCTTCTTTTGTTAGAACTTGCTCTTTTTGCATAAAACTCAAGATTTTTGCGAAAAAGATTATTTTTGGAATTTGCTGTCTGCTTCTGGAGTGAACCAGGGCTTTTCTGAAGCAGATGAGTTATGTCAGCTCGTGGGTCATAGTTAGCCTTGTTGCCCTTAAAATGGAAAAGATTAAAATCTGGGGTTTGTAGAGCAGACATTACTAAAACAAGGAGAAAACTTGGTTCTTTTCCTGGGGTTTGGAAGAAATCTGATATGTCATATTTAGGAATTTATTTCACCTCTGTGCCTTTCTTTAACCGTCTGTAAAATGGGAATGATACTGGCGGTGTTGTGTCAGGTGTTGCAGGATGGATGGGACAAGTGAGCCAGGCAACAACTTAGAAGCCAATTCTATTGCAATATGCTTCGAAACCCCGAATCTGACCAAATCCAGACTGTACAAGGGTCTGTCATCCCCCCTCATTCCCACGCAGAATAATTTGAAATTCAATTTCATTCGGAATATGGGCTTTGGTATAAAGTAGCAACATACCAGCAATGAGCTAAAGACACCTTCCCCAGTCAGAGCGTTTTTCTCGTAAGGGTGAGGAACGTTCAGATTCTGTAGCTTTAGTTGTCACTTATTTTAGTTTTCACCAACTTGTCCTCGTCTGTAATAGGGAACAAATTATCTTGAGCAGCACAAGAATTGACATATTCGTAGTATATTCAATAGAATCATAGAATGGTTTGGGCTGGAAGGGACCTCAAAGATCATCCCTGCTTATTGGCCTGGGGTTGGACTAGATGGCCTTTAGAGGTCCCTTCCAACCCAATATATTCTGTGATTCTGTGATCTAGTTCCAACCCCCTGCCATGGCAGGGACACCTCCCACTAGACCAGGCTGCTCAAAGCCCCATCCAGCCTGACCTTGAACACCTCCAGGGATGGAGCATCCACAGCTTCCCTGGGCAACCTGTGCCCGTGTCTCACCACCCTCAGAGTGAAGAATTTCTATCTCATTTCTAATCTAAATCTCCCCTCTTCTAGTTTGAACCCATTACCCCTTGTCCTATCACTGCAGGCCTTTGTAAAAAGCCCCTCCCAGCCTTCTTGGAGGCCTCCTTCAGGTACTGGAAGACCGCAATGAGATCTTCCTGGAGTCTTCTCCAGGCTGAACTACCTGAGCTCTCAGCCTGACCTTATAGGAGAGCTGTTCCAGCCCTCTTCATCTTTCCAGAGAAGTTATAACAGGAGCTTTCATTTGTGAGCCACCCAGAAAGCCGAAAGCAAACCTCACGCTGGGCAGTGGAAGTTTTTGTGTGGGGTCAGCAAGCGGTGGCCCCTGTTGATGGGGCACAGGCTGCAATGGGGGAAGCAGCACCCTGCTCCTTGCCTTTGCTTGGTGGCAGGAGTCCTCGAGAAACGTCTATCCCAAAAGCTCACGATTAGCGTTGATTGAAGGGATGTGGTGCACCCAGAGACATCCATCGTGGACATCGTGCCTCGCTGCTTCTTCCACCGTGTCTTCCTCTGCATCCCGTGAACGCTGCAGGAGAGGACCCCAAGCGAGGTGCTGCTAACGCTGCGTGTGCATCGCGCGGGCTCTTGGTGCAGGAATGCTGACACCAACAAAAAGGAGATAACACGGACATTCTGTTGCTCCGTGGATGTTATTCTTGTAGTTAATGGTCTGTCAGCATTCCCATTATAAATCCCTATTTTCAAGGTTTTATAACTCAGCCGTAAAAATTCTCTCCAGGCCGAATTCGGCATGTGGGTTTTCAGCCTGAGAGCACATGTGTTGTTTTTGTTTTTTTTTTAACAAGTTTGGTTGTTTTTTTTTTTTAAATAGAACTGCATTCACCATTTTTAAGATACAGAATTGCCAAAAAGCAAAAAAAAAAAAAAAAAAAAAAGCCGACAAAAAAAAGGTGATTGGTTACAGATGCTTTCTTTGCACTCATATAACTCAAAAATTGCTGAGTTATTTCATCTGTAATTGTGGGTATGTGTAAGGTTAAAATGGTGGATTTAGTACTACTCCTTTCTTTATGGTGTTGCTATTTGACAAGCAAATAGAAAACAGACCCAGATACTGTATATACACTGGCGCATAAGCTGACCCGTGTGTAAACTGACCTTCCAAACTTGCCCCACGCTCCCCTCAGATTGTTTCAACGTCAGCAAGGATGGGGATACAGGGAGTGGAGAGTGGGGCTCCAAACTGTCGCTTTTGGTGAGTTTCTCTTCCTTTCTTCCATTGCTTCCAACAGGCCTGTGCTGCTCTGCGGTTGCAGAATCCCCCTCACCCGGGTGGTGTTAGGAATCAAGAGCTGCACTAGCCACATCTTCCCACACAATCGGAGTCTCTGCTTTTTCCACCTTGTTTGCAGAGGGCCTGAAACTCACTCTGGAGAAGTTTACACAGAGAGGAGTGAGTGTAAAGCACATGTTTTACACTGAAGCATCTGAAAGGAAAAGAAGCAAGAGGGAAGGCCAAGAGGTTATGTCTGAATTCTTTGCTGTCTGTGCACACAGACTTTTCCTCCTCATCTCCCCACGATTCCCGCGGTTCTCTGTGGATGCTAGAACAGAACGGGGTGACCAGCGTTCAGATAAAATTGTCTTTCAGAATCTCACTTCCCCAGCTTAGTTTGCTTCCAAATGTATTGATTCCCTTAAGAACTGACTCCAAGAGCAGGCTGCAATGAAGTTCATCAATTTATTTCTTTTCTGCACGGAGGGTGCTTTCTGGATAACATTTTATTGTGTGTAAGAACGGACCATCTCATGTCTTCCCGAGGGTGAACGGATTATTTCACTCCAGGAGGAAGTGTGCAAGAAACTGTCACAATCCTGTGCCGTCATGATTCCTGCTGTTGTTGCACTTTGGCCTCGTATAAGTGCTGCTGTCTATGAAAGTGTGTAAAATGATGGTTACGGAAAGATATAATCTGATTTTTTTTTTTTTTTCGTCATATCAGATGTATCTTTTTATAACAATTCGATTCTCTCAATTTTTGCTCTCCATACTGAGATTTTGCCATGATGTTTTTAACATCCTGTGATATATAACGTCCCATCATATCTGAAACATTCCTTTACATCAGTATGAAAGGTCATGGACTTGGGCTGTTTTTCATTTCACGAACATCTGGGCTTATGAGATTAACAGAACAGTATTCCATTGCCTTCTTTTTGGTCTCTTTTATTAATAACTTGTGAATAACACTTGTCTTCTACCATGTGGATTATCCTTCTGTTGGGGCAATTTCCTCCATGTAATAATGGCCGCTAGTTAACCCTTTACTCACAACTGCTGCTGTGAAGAGCTCAAATGTATGTCTTTACGTCTTCAGATGTATAGTCCGAGATGTTTTCATGGGGTGAGAACAGTCCATTTGACCAAAACACAGGCATCTAGCACCATTTTACATGTTGTAAGGTCTCCCACCTGGTCTCCAGCTGTCGCTCTGGAGAGGACATGGGTCTCCTGTAGGTCCTCTCTTCTATCTGCCAGTGCTGTGCAGATGTCTGTGACCCTGTGAGGTGAGTTCGCAGTGTCGCTGGGTTCCTGTGTTTGCACTACAAACTGATTTCTCTATTTGCGATGAGCACAGTCCGGAATTGGGGTCTTCCTGCAGTGCAACGGGAAGGCCCACAGGATTTCTGGTTAGCGCAACCGTGAAACAGGAGTGGGAGTCAAAGTGTGCGCCAGTCGGGGCTTTCCCGAAGTGTGTGGTGGTTTTATGTTCTGCATAGACCACACCGGTAACAGCCAGCCATAGCATAGAGTCACAGAATGGTTTGAATGCTCAAAGATCATCTAATTCCAACCCCCTGCCATGGGCAGGGACACCTCCCACTAGACCAGGTTGCTCAAAGCCCCGTCCAACCCGGCCTTGAACACATCCAGTGACTGGACATCTACAACCTCCCTGGACAACCTGTGCCAGTGTCTCACCACCCTCAGAGTGAAGAACTTCTTCCTGATTTCTGATCTAAATCTCCCCTCTTCTAGTTTGAAGCCATTACCCCTTGTCTTATAGGACAAGCCCTTGGGCCATATGGGACCAGGAAGGTGATCTAAAATATTCTAAAATACCAAAAGTAGCTTTTCTATGCATAGATGGGTGACCATTTTTGAGTTCTGGAAGAGCTAACATCAAATTTGTGTGGTGTTCCCTAGCAATGGTGTAACGTGCTGCTGACTCCATGTCTTTGATAGTGTAACATGGGTGAGAGGGACCTTGAAGAAATTCCTGCTTCCCATCTATGATTCTGTGGTTGGCAGGATGTCTTCTGCTCCCTCCCTCCATAACCTCTGCAGCATACTTTTAGGTAGTCTCTTTACTATATCTTCTCATTCTCCTTCAGATCTTCTGCTGTCATCACTATCCTCGTTTCCTCTGTGCAGCCACTTTCCCAGCTCCCGTGTTTACGAACAAATAAGCAGTTAGGTCTTGGAGTCCACAGGAATGTCCTAATTGGAGCATTTGTCTTACAGGAAAGTCACTTATTTTACATCAGGTGGTAACACCACTCTGCAGCCTCATTGTTTGTGGGCTCCTGCATTTCCCCCTGCTTCAGTTCTGTCAGAACTTGGGCAGACTTGTAGAGGATATATAGCGATTTTTTTCCCAGAAAACTTCTGTGGGGGAAAATGTCAATTAATTACAGCGATCTTTTAAATGAATTTAACTGTCAGAGGTGTGGAGGAGTTGGTTCTACGCCTGTGCACAGAAACACACTAAATTCAAGAACTACAGACTTGGACATTAAAAGTCTCCATAGTATGACACCAAGCTTTGAAGACCTTCTTTCTTCTCTTTTGTCTGTGTATTTAAGGTGTATTTTGTGCAATCTGTTGTATCCACCATAGCAACTTCATGGGCTTTGGCCACAAGATGGCATCTGATTTCATAATCTTCTTTTAAAATACCACTTTTTTTTTTTTTAATGTTTAGATGGAGTAATGCCCAGTTTTCCTGCAGCAAATTAAAACCTACTTTCCTTCTGCCTTAGGGAATGCCTTCAGGAGCAAACGCTGTATGATTTTCCATGGCATTCTTGGTTCCTGGGAGTTGGAACCACCAGCAGAGGCGATGGGTGACACTTGCTGTGACTCCTCTGCTCTATGAGCCCTTCCAGGGCAGAACTGCTGCCTCTGTTACGATTGCTGCCTGGTAAATGAGAACTGACACAAAAACTTCAGCTCATTCCATTTGTGAAGTAATCCAAAGTCCCTCGAGGTCGTTAGATAAAATTCATTGGCATAAAGAAAACTTAAGAAATCATCGGATTTTTTTTTTTTTAATTCTAACTGCCTAAAGATCTGGGTAACGTGTTTCCTTCTTCTTTCTGCTTGAGGGCATCTCCTATGCACCGTATTTGAGGAAGGAGGAACAGTCGGTTTCGAAGGGCGAGCAGGCAGCCCAGCAGGCTCTGCTCCCGAGCCGGGGAACGCTGCCCCTGCCACAGCAGAAATGGGTCGCTGGGATTTACCGGGGGTAACAGGAGTAAGGCCCGATCTTAATTTGCAAAGGGAGAGCTAAATTATTCAAATGGGTTTGGCTTAACTGTGTGAAAAGCAATGATTCGATGCAGCGAATCGGTGTGGAGATAACGTGCTGATTGGAAAATGCTGGGTGATGGGAAATAAGGCAACTTACCTTTTTCTAAGTAACTGTAGCAAATATCATAAATCTGAGTTGCTCCAGAATATTTTATCCCACCAAACCTTCCGACAACTTAAGAAGGCAAGAAGTGAAAATAGAGTTGAAGAAGAGATTAGAGAGACTCAGAGAGTTCCATGGTGGCTTTTGCACGTGATTTTTTGTGCAGCCCTGGCTCAGAAACTCCCCGTTTCCTCAGAAATCTCCCTTTGATTGCTGGAAGCTGGTGGAGTTCGGTTGGAAGAGTTGTACTGTAGGTGACCTGTGTCTTATATTCCTCCTTCTATATCTGTGGCTCTTCACTCCCAGGGACAAGCTTGAGCTCGGTAGATTTTAGGTCTGACCTACTGGGCAGCCTCTAGGCTCTTTCTTCTGTGCTGAAATGCTGAGCTGCTTATCCTTAATCCGAATCAATGGCTGTTAGGCTGTTCGGGTTTTTGGAAGGATGTGTGTAAAAACACTCTTCCATTCATTGTCACACAGACCATGTCCTCACCATGGGATAGCCACCGAAACCATTTCCTCTCTGTTTTGTGACAG
Organism: Coracias cyanogaster; assembly: GCA_033124195.1. NCBI lineage: Eukaryota > Metazoa > Chordata > Aves > Coraciiformes > Coraciidae > Coracias > Coracias cyanogaster. The sequence goes on along the minus strand of JAVSBS010026556.1, from coordinate 178,392 downwards.
AAATCATGACTCTAGCCCCTGAGTCGTTGGCTGATCGTATGAAGCAATACTAAAAGGTGCCAAATGTACTTTAATTTTTTTGTTTTAATTACAGTCCAGGAGGTTCATTCCAATCGAGCTGTGGAAGAAGCCTCAGCAGCATTGTGTAGCCAGGTGGCCTCCATAGCCCACCAGGAAGGGCTGTAGAGACTCTTCACAGATAAAGACCACAGAGTAGGAACCTCTGTCAGCCAGGCGGAGAAAGCACTGGGGGGTTTCAGATATGGTTGAGGGACAAGCGTACAGCAAATGTGAGACTGGAGGCACCAAATAGTTCAGCCTCAATGTTCCCGCTAAGTGATGGTCCAGAAGAAGGGGAGATTTACCTCTGCAGTCTGGTAACCCTGGATGAAATGTAGGTAAAATGGGAGATGCTCACAAAAGAGAGATGAGCACCAGGCAGAGTGAAAAAGGCTGAAGTGGTGAAAGGGATTTTTAAACAAGAAGCCCAGCAAAGAGTGGAACAATTCATCATGTGTCTCTTAGTTGGATTTTCTGATGGAAGTTTTCCTGGTTTTGGGGCAGAGGTAAAGGCTCTTTGCTCTGGGGGTTCCTGATGCCTGGTAAGGGCTGAGCTTGTCCCACCGGGTTTTCCTCAGTGGTGGAATGCACTGCTAAGCTCGCTCTCCTCTAATGGAGGAGAGGCACCTGCTTAAAAAAATTAGGAGTCTTTAATTTCTCTGAAGCCTCTACCTCTCAGTGTAGTCACATATGACTGACATTGGTAAGTGGGGATGTTTGTGGTGGAGACAGACACACACTGTATGATCAGAAAACTGGGCTAAGCCCTCTGTTATTCAAACGAGGTCTTAATACAAGCTCTGTCAACTTTATTAAGTACTGATTCCCTTACCGTGAGGGGCTGTCTTTGTTGGGTACAGAGAAGTTTCCAACTCTTCTGCTCCAGGTCTTGAGGAAAGAGATTATTGCAACAGTAGGGAGCCAAGGACAGCTGGCCACCAACACCTCCATTTCCAGCTTTTTGCGTCTGGTTAAGTGTGTTATGACAGTTTTGCTTCTACATACGAATGATGAGCTATTGGCTGTGGCCAATAGAAAAAAGGGACAGCAACTTTCAGATGTCCATCTATATTCTTATATAGAAAGGGAGGAATATGTTTCTAAAATATACCATGTGAGTGCTCCTGTTGCATCTCTGATCTAAGTATTTCCATGTTCTCTGCAAACTGTAATGGATTCAGCTGTATGTGGTATGACAGGACAAAAGAATAAGGGGAAACGTGAGATCAGCTTCCGTTTCTCTGATGAATCCAAAGACAAGCACAGATTCCTTCCCCACTGAGCAAAGTGAAGTTCCTGTTTTATTCTGATGCTCTTGAAAAGCAAAGTGGAACTAGAGTTTATCCGTACTCCTGTTTTTCTGCTAACGGGCTCAAAATGGGGTTTATTTGGCAGATGAGCTTTTTTCAGCAGAACTGGAGCCTTCACCCAAACAGCCTTTCCCCACTCACGCAGGATGGCAAGTGGCAAAGGACGTTATTCCTCTAGTAATCTCCTGTGTGGCTCAGTAAAAGCTCTGGCACTCTTGTGTGACTCTCCTGCGTGAAATGGGAAAATCTTCTAGTTCTCACTTCTGTACCTGAGTCCCAAGCTCCCATTCCCTTCTCTGTAAGCTGTCACCTTTGTTCCCTTTGGTGTACCACGGTGGGCTTCATGCCACCTCTCCTTGATCTTCAAGACCACCCCAAACAGCTGCTGCACAAACCTGTAGCTTTTTGGGGTAGGTTTTGTGAAGACAGAGCAGATCTTACTCCTTGTGTAAGAGGAGAAGACTTTTTGGCTGTTGGAGGTTTAATACAAGGGATAAAACGCTGTGTCTCAGTAACGTTCGTCAGGAGTCTGTTCAAGGATGGGGATGCTGGCTGGTTGGCACTATTTTGAGAAGGTGCGTTTGCTGCTAAGCCTGTGATTCCACAGCAGTTTAAGCCAAAATATACTAGTGTGCTGTGGTCTGGTGCTACCCCTAACCTCTGCTTGCTCGTTCCCACTCCCATCTCCTCGTCTCTCCTTTCTAGCAAGCCTGTAGCCGTGGCTGAGGCGGGCAGGGCTGCTCCCTGCCGCACCCACTGGGTTTTGCTGTGTGGCAGGATGGGACATCAGAGGTGCTGCGTTTATGTGACACCCAAGAAGCTAAGTCACCACCTGGCCAAAAATTCTGGCAACTTGTGGCCTGCCTTAATCCAATCCACGTGTCCAAACAGGAAGCTGCTCTGTGCTGTTCTGCATTTCCATGGGTACTCTAGGAGAGGGAGTAGGGAAGATTCTCTGGAGTATTTTTCCCAGCTCTACCACTAATTTACACTTTTTCTGACCTTTGGCAAAACGATTTAATTTGCGGATGTCCAAACTGTTCAATGGGGCTATTGATACATTTGATCCTATAGGAAACTTGCATGGTACCTCTGTGTGGGCCAAGATGTTTGAGATCCTCGGGCAGAAAGTTCTCCACATGTCTGAACGGCTAGAATTAGGATTTTGTTACTTAGCTGTATGTTTGTAAACATGGGGCAAGAGGTCAGTCTGAGAAAATACTATGAGTCAGAGAATGAGAGAATCACAGAATGGTTTGGGTTGGAAGGGACCTTAAAGATCATCTAGTTCCACCCCCTGCCATGGCAGGGACACCTCCCACTAGACCAGGTTGCTCAAGGTCCTGTCCAACCTGGCCTTGAACACCTCCAGGGATGGAGCATCCACAGCTCCCCTGGGTAACCTGGGCCAGTGACTCAGCACCCTCAGAGTGAAGAATTTCCTCCTAAAAAAATCAAGAACTCTGGAAAAATGTGGAAAAGAATATTTATTTCCTCGCACTCTAAAGTTTGTAAATCTTGGAGCCTGTATTATGAAAAAATATTTTTCTCCATGATGTCACTTTTCAGATTATGGTTAATGCCACTTTGTCCCTGTGTGAAAAATATTGAGATAAAAAAAAAAGATTGCTTATAATTATCTCCACCTTTATTCTTTTATTGAGGGGAAAAAAAGGATGTCCCAGGGAACCCAGAGCATTAAGCTGCAGAGGGCTAGATCAAAACTGAAGATCCAGGAGATCCAGTATAGAAAAAGAAACTTAAGAGGCCCAGTACCTCTGCTGGTCTCAACTCTTGGAGTTTATTAGGGACTAAACTCCAGACTTGGCTCTGTGATCCTCATGAGAAAGGTTGAACAGGTTGCCAGGAATGAAAACGCTCCGAAATCCGGTATTGTTTCTTATTTCCACGTTTCTGTCCTTGCCCGTGTGCAGGGAGTGCGTGTCCCTGGGCAGCACTGCTGGAAGCCGGCTTCCTCCTCCTGCATCTGGGGGGACAGCCTAGGAGTGAAGGCGGGAGAGCAGGCTGACAAAGAGCCGAGTATTATCCTGAGGATAAATGAGTGAACCCATCACTGCAAACACTGGGCTGGCGGGTTTTAGTGCAATTAGCTCCACAAATACCAAGACATGCAGTCTGCAACCAGACTAAAAGGTCTCCTAAACAATTAGGGGACCACGGCCCCATGGACCCCTGTCATGCACATTAATGTCACTGGCCTTAGCAAAGGGTATGTGCACGCTTTGATGCCAGGGGAATCCAGAGCTTGACGGCCCCATAAACTTCGTACCATTTCTGGTCCCAACTCCCACGGCTTGGTGGCATTTTATTTACTACACCTAATAACATTTAGTCAATAAACACGTAGAGGTTGGAGAGAAGGTCTAGTGTGAGCTTAATTACCTCAACTCTCTGCCTTCTCTTTTGTTATGTACATCATGGATACTTGACAGCATTAACATTCCTGGAATTGTATCTGCCATCCTTTGTCAAAGGATTGAATACTACGCATTAGTTCGGGCTCGTGGGGCATTTGTGTCTCCAACAACAGCTTAATTATGGACATTGTTTACTAATCAGTATTAAATTGACAGACTATGAGGGCTAATCTGGAGATTAACACAATAGCTTGTTTTCATTTTGTTCTTCTAGCAGTTTATTGAATGCAAGATTTAAAACAAGACCCTTTTGTGAGCCTTAACTTCCACATCACAGCCAGGGTGAGTATAAAGACCTGTAGATTTCCTTCCTCTAACTAAGCACAAACATTTTATTTCATACATAGGCAGAATCTTAAGAACTCCAGGTTGTATTGGTCACTGCTGGGTATAAAAGCACTAAAGGGTGTCCTTTCTGTAGGAGCAGCAGCTCACAAATCTTTAGGTTCGTTTAAGCCTCCTGTTTGTTCTCTTTCACAAGCTACGCCGAGTATCATCACTCAAAGAACTACCAACAGACCCCAGGCCCCAAGTAGTAATTTGTGTAGTCAGAAGATCTGATGTCACAGCGTGCGAAGGTATTCAGGGAAAGCTGCGCGCGCTGCGGGGACGTCTGTTTTGCCCATACAAGTTATTAAAATCCCTGGTAGTTTTGGTTGGCCTGTGAACGATTCCCATCGCTGGTCATGAAAGCTGCCCAGAAGCTGGATGTCTGTCCTGCAAAGGCAGGTGCCCGTTTGATGATGAGAAATATGAGGGTTCGTTTAGGGAAGAACGCACATAAAAGAGTCTGATGGATGTTGTGTGTCTGTCCGTCTTGTCTGACAGCAGCGCTTGTGATTTACTGTCATGACAGTGATCTGGCTTATCATGTTTCCAACGTAGTCACATCTGTGTCTAACTCTGATTTTTCAGGCTGCCAGAAATACTTTGGGCTCTGTAGTCTGGGGAACTTTGCTTAGCGATGGCTTCCTTATAAATGAATGAAAACCCACGTAGTAACGAGACAATCTCTTTCTCTTCTCCTGCTTTCTGAAAGACTGATACTGAGGAGGGGGAAAATGATGCTCCACTGTTCTTCACAGCAACAGTGACAGTGGGAGCACGGATAAAACAACCAGAAACAAGTGGAAAGGGCTGTTACTCCCCTCTGACAATGTCGGGGCAATTCTCACCCGCAGGGTTTAATGATCACGTCACCCTCCAAATTCCCGTATGGAGCAGCAGCCCTTCTACTTCTGTCAAGAAAAGGTGGCAAACATTTCTGTGCTGGAATTCCCAGCAGAGCGCCTCTGAAGTCAGAGCTCTTCTGGTCCATGCACTCCTCATGCTGGAAGTAATTAGTATAAAAACCCGTAATCTTTTTTTGCATCCGAGCCACGCGGTATAATCCAGCCTTTCAGAAGGATAAGTCAGTATTTCTGAGCTCACTTGGATTTAATGTAAACAATAAAGGGCTAATTCAATAAAATGGCTTTGACCCATCAAAATCTACTTTCAGGAGCTGTACTGTAGGCTCGGAGCCCACATGGTGTGTTGTGCACGCGGAAATCTTCAAACCGGCCGGTTCGGAGAATAGCTGACAGCGCAGATGTACCAGCCCTAAGGAGAGCCACTTGTTAGAGATTTGGCACCTGGCTTTTTGGGGTCATACGCCTTCATTCTTAGAGAATTTGGTGATCTTAAAGGTCTTTTCCAACCACAGTGATTCTGGGATTCTGTAACTTGTTTGTCAAATATGATATCAAAGTTTTTCTGATTTATTCACAGATCTTAGAAAAAACAAAGGGAGGAAAAGAAAGAAAACCAAGCAGAAAGACAATTAGCCGGGGCAAAAAAATGATCTTTTTTTCAATTTTTTACTTTTTGTGTTTAAGATTCTTCAGAGGGGTGTAGTTTTTGGGAAACGTTGACTATGTCTACTGTCCTCTGCCTCCTGAAAAAAAAAATCCACAAGAATGCTGTTAAGGCATCTAAATGCATTTGTTGGCTTCTGAAAATTGAAGCTAGAGGTTTCCAAACATTTTGTCTGACAGACTCTGAGAAGTGTCCCAGAGGAGATGCGGAGTCTTGCACGTTGAGTTCAAGACCATGGCAGACGGGCTGTCCTTTATGGTTGTGCTGCTGACTCCTTAAAAATTGCCTGTTGATCCCGGGTTGAAAGCCAGTGATGTAAAGGATTGGTTATTGTAGCAAAGTCGAGTTTTACTTGAGTTTTACTTTTGCTCCTTGCTGCTTATTTACTCAAAGGGTTGTTCTCTTGCATAGGAGCATCAGAAACAGATTCATGTTGGCTTCACCCTTGTGAACGTACCTCCATAAACTGTATGATTTAACTATTGTTCACAAAGGTTAACGACTCTGCTCGCTTGATCTACCTTTTATTTGCAGTCGCTCATATTCAAGTCCTTTTGAAGCAACAGTCTCGGAAGACTGAGCGCTAGAATGTTTTCATGGGACTCTTGGGAAGCTGATAAAGTTTGCGAGTTAATCCAATAAAGCCAAGTCTGTTGCATCAGACCACATCAGTCAGATCACTTTACACTCTGGCTTTTAAAGCGGGTCTTTGTTTATTTTCTTAAAGAAGTACCTGCTACCTGTACACAGCTCTCAGGGCAGAAGGGACCACCCCACCCGTCATCGATTTCCAACCCCCTCTTTCCGTGGGCCATATGGTGTTTCCTGGAAGTTGGATGAAAGCATTATATTAAAACTGTATCTGGTCTTGCTTAAAGGCTAAGAAGAACAAAGCCAGCCAAATCCTGTACTAAGATGTTCCAATATTTAATAACGCTTATTACAAGGAAATTGCTTTTTACTTTAGAGTTGAATTCACCTGTCTCCATCTGGCTGCAGGATTTCACTATATGTTTGTTAGATCAAGAAATTCCTGGTTGTCACGTCTCTTCTCCATGTGTTAAGGTCAATAGGCTGAATAACCCTCATACTATGAGCTTTCCCTTTCAATATCTGAATATTTTTTGTACCCCTTCTTTGATTGCTTGAGGAATACTCCAACCTCCTTCAGAGCACGGGCCTCAGAACTAACCAGCTGCTCTAACGGATGTCTCATCTGTGTACAGAGGCAGTGTTGCATCTCTGCTTCCACCTTATGATCAAATAAACTACTTTTTTTTTGCCACAGCATCTCAGAGATTTGTGTCTGCCCGTTACTGCTTTCTGAGTCACTCCCCCATTCTGCTGGCAAAACCTACATGTTCTGTTTCGATATGTATTAGAATGGCTGAGTGATCCATCCATGATAATACAGTTTTTCTTTCTGTTACAGACAGAGGCTTGAAAGCAAGTTATCTCACACCCTGATGGCAGCTGGATAGAGCCGTGTTACTGCTCACTTAGACGTCTGGAAGCATCGAGGCTTGTGTGTTTCTGTAGACCTCTGACTATCTAACAAACAGGTAAGTGTCGTTGCGAAAAATCAAGTGCTCTCTATTTTCTCATTTCCTAACCACTGATTTTAACATTCGGGTTAAGTGACTTATCCCCATGTTTCAACCATACTGTTATTTCTTCTTCGGGTAGAAAAGGTCTCTAACACCTCCTTTTTACTATGTCTCCTGCTATTACAAGACAGAGGTTTTGAAGCTTAGTCTCTCTCAAACCACAACAGCTTGAAGTGCTTGAGACGTTGCATTCTAGGTCTAGCTGTGCCGGCTCGCAATATTATTATCCTCAGCTATGCTTCACCACTAGAATGTGAAGATTCCTTCTTCCCCAGCTCTTAAAAAATTAGCCAGATGTGTGTCCACAACAGTTTAATCTCTTACCTACAGTGCAGTTCCTTGCTTGGGAAGTTTTCTGAACAGATCATTTAAAACCCCTTTTCTGGAGTCTGCCAAGAGCTCGGGGATGGTGCCTGGTGTAATGTCATGGATGCCAATGTGGATTACAACCAAGGAAGTCTCTTGGAATCTTCTGTGTTCATTGTAGTAAGATGTTGCCTTAATTCCTGGAAAACAACTGGCTTTTCCATTCTCTGTCTTTTGTGTCTTCGAGGTTGTCTTAATCAGTTTCCTTCACTGAGTTCTCAGACAGGAGCATCTCCAGACTTTGGCAAGTTGAGGGATTTGTCTCTGACCTCTGAAGTCCATCTGGTTTGAGCCAGTGAGAATCCTCAAGCGATTCCTCCAGCTTATTCTTGCATGGCAGTTTCTTCAGAGGCCTACAATGTTAGGTACAATAAAATACATACAAAGGTGAAGATTTCAGTCTTCCTCCTTGCTGTGACATGTTTTCATTCATCTTTTGTTTCCTCGTTGATGCTTTTGATGTGATTCCTCTGGGAGAGTGTGTGGGAGACCCCGTGGAGTGATTTAGACCTGTCTATTGAGGAGGGATGTTTCTGTCAGCCACAAACATTCTCCTCCACCTGAACTATTACCTTGTACTCCATAAAGGCAAAAATATGTCTCTTTTGAGAGAAGAACCGAAATCTGGCGCATCAAGCATAGCGGCACATAGCTGATCACCCTCTGTCCTCCTCTGTTGCTGAGGGGAAGCTGCTCTACAAAGCAAAGCCTCAGGCTCAACTCTGGGGATGTTCTCGTAAACTCCACTGCCAGCCGCTTGCTTTTCACAATTTGTGTTCCCTCAGCATCACCCCTTTGTAAAGGGTTACAAACAGGCTTAGGAAATCAAAGCCAGAACCTACGGCACGTCCTGGTACCTGATGCAAAGTACTCAAGAATCCTAAAACTAATCACAGAAACCCCAGACCACCCTGAGGGGGGCTTTCAGTCTCCAGATCACAGAATCACAGAATCCCAGCATGGCAGGGGTTGGAAGGGACCTCTAGAGATCGTCTCATCCAAGCCCCCTGCTCCATCAGCTCACCCAGAGCAGGGGGACCAGGATCGTGTCCAGGTGGGTTTGGAATCTCTGCAGAGAAGGAGACTCCACAACCTCT